>JAMKCH010005927.1:0-45902 GCA_023653785.1 Ophioderma brevispina
CTGTTACGTGGTAGTGTTGATATATCCCATCAATGACCAGAGTTTTGGTAAAAAAATCCAATGAAAAAGTGGTTTTCAGACACCCCTGTAATGTATCAATGGGAGTGGAAAACACCATATGCACTTATTAATAAGTCATTTAAGATAAATGAGTGAAAATATACGTTAAGTGCTACACTGTTATAACATGCAATGATGAACTTTATTGTCTTGTATTCCAAAAATAAGCATTTTATTGCAATATTGATGTTCTAAAGTGCAAAAATTAAAATATAAAGACAAATCTTTGTGCCGTGCCGTGGACAACAAGGATGAATCTGAACTACAATGAACTTGTTTGGTGTCCTGGAAGTTGTCCGGTGCTATAGAAACAGAAAACAACAACTATTGTTTAAAAAGGAGTAATTCGGCTTTTACCCCATTACAATCGGGTCATTAGTTTATGAGATATGAGGGTGGAAGCGCCAACTGAACAAAACAAATCCAAGATTGACGCCGTTAATGTCAAGTACTGTTTTTGAAGAATTCTTGAACCAGCTTTCATAATATCTGAATTTTAAATGATTTAAACGAATCATATAGACATAACATGTTAGCAATATGCTGATAAATGAGACAGAAACATTTTTATTTCAAAACAAACATCTTAAAATTCAATTTGGTTCATATATTGCAAAAACGACGAGCCTCTCTTTGACCTAGTTTCCGGCAGAAAAATGTATGATGGCATCCTGAATTCCCTACTTGTTTTTTTTCTGACTATAAAACGCCTCTTGGTAAATTTCTTCCAAAAAGTCGTTATTGAATACGTCACAAACATCGTAAAGTAAAAGCAAATAAGCATGGTTACTGCTGCAATATAAGATGATAAGGTATCCAATTTTCAGTTACTTGTATTCTGCTGAATTTGAGAATGACATATATTTTCAGGGCAATAGTTTGTCACTGTTTTGTCGTTTTCCGTTAAGATAGAAAAAGCTCTTCTTGATGTTCAATTTCGAATAAATCCCACCTCCCGTAGTAGTTCAAGTCCCTTCTTTACAACTCTTGTTTGTGTGAATGGTCTACAGAACATACATTTCAATAGGGTGTCACATTTCATTCTTATAGCGACACGTTTTTACCACTGGCCATATTTTATGTAGTTGTATGGAGTCACATTGGTAGGAAGAAACAATTTGAAATATTTGAAGTCATTTAATCATGTTTTTATGATTTCATCCCCTTTACTCTTCGTGCCAAAATTAATTGTTGCTCCTTTTCCCATGACTCCCCCTATGTTTTATCACATGATTCCTGTCGCTATAATTCTGAATGTTGTGTAATTCTATGTTGCTGAAATTTATTTGCACTAATAACATAAATCCGTTGACATTAAACTTTCGTGGGTCATTTCCGAACTACCTAGATCATGTCCATGTTTTATTTTATTGAACATCTCTGTATCTTGTTCCTAAAGCACTAACACCGTTTGTTTTGCTAAGTAGGAAACATTTCAGTTTTCTGACAGTTGTATTTATCTTTCTGATAGCTGCATACACGAACCGTTCGACATATCTAAATACAAGGGCTTCAAAAATAAATCTCAGAGATGGTGAATCTTCTAAATAATAAACACACCAAGCAGAACCTGTCTTTTTCTTTCCAAATTAATGTAGTTTGGTGCTTCATGTCCTATTTTGCTAGTATGATCGTTTGTGTTTATCGTAAGAGGGGGTGTACTTCTTTCCCGAACGCCTGACGTTTGGGAGAAACGGCAGCTTAAAATGCCTAGATCTGTTGAAACTATCTCAGCTATCTCGACTATCTTTTCTCCCCGGATTGTTCCTCCCTGCAATAAATCATGCATCGTTTCGGCAATCTTCGGTATCCCAGTTCGGATGAGAGTTTGGCTTTGCGCGTCCCATTTGTACGACCGTGAAATTTCTTTTACTCACCTGACCTGTATATGGTGCATACCATTACGTAACAAAGATGTTCACGGCCCTTTGTTGAAAGATAAACAACTATTCATCTTCGCAAAAAGACAATAATTGTGTCCTGGTAGTAAATAAAAGACAAGCCTAGGAAGGAACACATTGGAGACACGGGTTTTCTTTGAATTCTCACATATACATTCAGCTTCAGTATGAATGTTTTCAACCTATCATGGCTACGATAAGAGTTAAACATTAATCTAAGGGTTAAGATTAGTTTAGAGTCACGTTAAAAGTTTTTACATTGGTAGGCGTACCCACTTGTTAAATATTCCGTCTTTAGTACTAAGGATCCCCGGTGTTCTACTCCTGTAGGGCCACTTGCGGTGTCATATACTACAGTGTTCCAGTGTGACTGAGTGTCCTACCACCGATATGGCTATTGTGTTCTCCATGGATGTTGTATCATCCTTGTTTCAGCAATGGACCCCAATGGCCTCGTCTACAGGTCACGGTTTATTGTTGATATGGTAGCTATTACACATCTCTCCCCAAAAAAAATTGTGGACCTCAGTTCTTTTACAACCGGGATTTAATCGGGTACTCTGGATTCTGGATTTGAATTTGTAATAAGAACTAATGAGTAAAATAGAGTTTCGCAAATGAACCATGAGAATATCCCGTCCCTTCGGAGGGGCATTAGCCGAGTCGGTTCCCATGTACAAGAGTCTTACCTGTACATGTTAATCGAAGTCGCAGTCAGTTTCGAAAATAGTAGAGTGGTAACCCCTGACCGTCACTCATCCGTCCTGGTTTAGTTTCGAGGATACTCCTTGTAGAGGTGGTTAGTACTGTTGGGTGTAACCGATGTCTCGTTCCTCTAAATTCCATAATAAATCATTTGGATTAGGGTTTGGGTTGATATCCCGATTTAAGTTCTTGTATTAGAATTGGTATATATATAGCTGATTAAAGTGTAACGAACCTTTAATAGAATCGCACAAAATGCATTTCAGGATATCTAAGTAAGTTGATGAAAGCAACGGTTTTTCATGAATTATTTTGTATGTTATTTAATCACGTGTATCATCAATCGTCCAGAAAGAGGAACTCCTTGCACTTAATTTGTTTCTTCATTAAAGAAAACCGTCTTTCTTTTAAAAGATGAGATAAAAATGTGATAGGTGTCATTGAACTGTATGCAAAACCTATATGTGATTTCTAAATTGACAGTTGATGTAATTATTTTTTAAAACTTTTCAGTATTGGTTGTGGCAACTGTGGATTTTTTTCTTAAAACTCAAGAACAACCCCGCGTTTAGATAAAAAGCTCTAATCCTAAGTTATCTAATTTAAGTTGTACACTGTTAGTACATGAGTTTGCTGTTTAAAAAGATGGTTGTTTAAAGTGCGGTTGTTTATGTTTAAACATTATTGTTCAGTTTGTAGTTATAAAATGTTGTCTTTAACAATGTTGTATAAGTTTTAAAACAATTTTTAAACAATTCGCAATCTTAATAACCAACTGTTGTTTACCCTGATCATCGGCCAACCTTGTTTAAAAATTGACACAACTGATGCTTAAACTTTTAAACAAGTTGTTTATTTTTTAAACAAGTTGTTTAATTTTTAAACAAGATGTTTACTTTGTAAACAAGTTGTTTAATTTTTAAACACTTTGTTTATTTTTTAAACAAGTTGCAACAAGGCTGAACGATGGCCATGGTAAACAGGAGTTGTTTAAACTTTTAAACAACTTGATTAGTTGTGTTCTGACAGTGTATGGCATTGGATGAATTGTATTTAGTATAACATAATCAAGATTAATGCTTCAACAAAAAACCTCAGTAAGTTTGATAACATCCAAAGAAGGTCATCAGGGTTTATGAAGCTATAGACCTCTTGCAACTCAACATCACCATCAGCCTCCTCACATATGAAGATGACATATGAAACCAGAGACTGCTCTGTAGCTCTTTCAGGCGTATCTCCCCTACCACACGTCAGACGCCATGCAATTTATCTATGTCTATTAATAACACTGATGTTGCCTTATGCAATAGTCTTTCAGATTAAGTTGCTGGTAGTATCACTTAGGAAGGAACACAACTTAACATACAAAAATAACCACACAAAAACAAAATGGTATACACAAATAACGCTAATATTTGACCAAACGGCCTGCCATACTATATTATATGTTCATGTTTTGCCTGGTATTTATAGACCAGTCAAAATAGAATAAATGATGCCTTAACCCAAAACTGATTGCAAAAGAATCATTTTCTCCAGCATTGTATCGAGAAAACGTTTAAAAACAACATATCAAAAGTTTACTAAAATCAAAGGAGTGGAACATATATTTTTAAGCGGGTAAGGTTTATACAGGGGGTCAAAACATGAAAGGGAACAAAAAGCGTCAAAATGTATCCCAACGTGTTCGTCACCTTTCCAGGATTAAAAAGGTATAGTTTGCCCTATCTGCAATTTGTAGTTCAAAGTTATGAGTCAACCTAAGTTCAAGGTCACAATGGGGGTAAATTTTCAGATGTATCCGTTCGTTATAAAAATGGTGTCAAATTGTTCGTCTAATGGTACAGGAGCCGAAAATATACTGGTTGCACCATCTATGGTATTCGTTGCATAATTGGAACGCAAAATGTGACTGGGGGTTACAGGGTCTATGGGAGGTCACTAGTCATAGCTCTGTAATTCTTATATAGAACGTTTAAACAAAGGATCTATTTACATTTACTTATCAAGTGGGACAAATTGAACACTTTACAACCAGTCCGATCAAAATCGGACCACTCTATGAATTTTACCCCAGGATGACCTTGAACTGTTATGTGCCTATTGTACTGAAACTATAACTCACAGATAGGGCAAACTATACTTTTTTCCCTTAAGAGTAGCCCAATAAATTGGTACATCAATTCGAACAATTCTAATTGTTTACCCCTGTACAAATGTTTCCCCCTTATTTCAACATGTTCCACTAGGTTGATTTTGGTAGACTTTTAATATATTATTTTTAGACAATTTCACAGTATATTAACACCAAAATGGTTTCTGTTGCAATTTGTTTTGGGTCAAATCATTAAATAACAGGACTATTATGTCGGCACATGGACTGCTTTTGAGCAATTGCTGAACCCCACACCACCCAAAAGAAAAAAGTTTCGAACCTCCCTGCTTCCTCTTCGTCCACTTGAAAATCGAGATAGAACAAACTGAGAACATGATGTCATACTAGTTGTGACGTCACACTGGTCGTGAGATTATTGATAACATAGACGCACCGGCCAATCTTTTTTCCTTTGTTCATTCTAATTGGGTAAACTATTGCAATATCGTCACTCTTTGGAATCATTTATCACGTATGTAAACCGACACTTAAGTGGTAATTCCCTCTAAAGAGACATAAGGACATTTCTAGAAAGAAGTGCCCTCAATTTTTTTCGAACCCGGTATTGCATATTTGGAATGCTTTCTAATGTATTAGATGACACCTGAAGTGAATAAGCCGAATAAGTCGTCTTTATGTAATAAGATGATGGTTTAGTATTTTCTGTCGTGCACGACAGAAAAATCAAAGCATGGTTTTCTATAGGGACGATAACGATAGCAGGCAAATTCTAAACAAGGTTTGCGGTTTTTCTTTGTACTGTACTTGTTTGTCCAAGAAACCTTCGAAGCGTTCTCGGTAGGTGGGGGTCAACCACGATCAAATACCAATTTAGAGAAATTGGTAAATCCCCTAAAAAATCTCCTTCTGTCATTTTAAGACACCACGCACACAGACACTTCATTGTTTGCAAAACGCTTTGTGGTTCAAGTCGCCCTACCGGAACGATTGGGGTAGCCAATTGACTATCTTTACACACCCCCAATGACAAAATCTGGTATGCCCTGTTATGAGCTTTTGTAACTTTTGGATTCCCATTTCATTTTCTGAGTAATTGACCTGATAATCTCTGTGCCCTATTGCGGAAATTTGCTCTTATTTACCAATATAATTACAATCAATTAAATAAACTAATTATTATTTTCTGGATACTCATTATGTATAATACAAGCGCTAACCATGTACGGCACCTGCCATTAAAGGGGTGCATTTTTCCTTAAACTTAACAAGCCATTTTTTCATTATTTTGTCAGTTTAATTACGCGTTTCAAAACATTGCACGCCTCCAAGAATGATTTCATACCTTCCGGATCTATCGGCCTAATCGGAAGCAAATAGCTTCATTCAAGTCTAATTTTCACAAGTGTGCGCATAATCCCAACAAGTTAGTAATTTGACGCCTAACACTTCAGGGTGGATTAAGACAGTCAGCTCTTCATAACACAACGATGTGTTAGATATCATGATGATTTCTTTACAATTTCAAGAGTCAAAAAAAAACCACTCCCGACAAATAGGTGTTTTTTGTTGGCTTTTCTTTTTAAAATTTCTGATGGCCATTAATAAATAACGGTGCTTCTCTTTTAATCTCGAAACAAAAACATATCAGTTATGCAATTCAATGCTCAGGTTATTTCAGTTACTTAACTTAGGTGTCTCTCAAACTTCCGTTGTTACTCGCACATATGGTGACGCATAGCAATACCGTTTTGATTGCAGGTCGTCTCAACGGATTGTCGTATTGGATCAGGAGTTTATTGATGGCGTTGGTGACTTAATCATCTCTTTCAAAACGGTAGCACAAAAGTAACTAACTAAAAAAAATTGACCGAGTAATTTTATATCTACTTAAACATACTGGGATTATACTGCAGTGGAGTCACATAGTAAGGGAATGTTGGAACCTTGTCAGGTATCGTTTCAAGCTAAACCATCTCGTAATTCTTAAGTGATATCATTGAGTGGGACGGCATATTTAAGATATATAACAATGGAAAGACTATTTTATCGCGATTTGTGAACTGTGTCCATTTATGAATACTCACGATTTGGTACAGGAGCCAAAAATGAAAATCGTCGTTCTAGCCACACCACTCAGCGAAAGAACAATATGATGACTGGGCGCTGTGAGGTGTGACGTCACCGATTTGGACACTGGGTCAATGCGAAGTAAACATAAATCCCATTCACTTGCATAGGTCGCTGCGGGCTTTCGAAGACACTACAAATTATTTTTCAAGATTTGTGCAACTAAATCGAGATTATGAGCAATGCAAGAATACAAGAAACGTCTGTTTGAAGTTTTTGTTGGACGTATTAATGATCGTCTGTCCTGGTGCACATATGGATTTATTCCAATCATGGTTTAGATTCGTGAGCTTTTTACATTAAAAGGGCAAATAAAACAGAAAAGGTGCACAATCATAAGATACACCTTTAAATTTCTTTCCACAAATCTTTGATCTTCCTGAGTCATAGCATAGTTGTGGTATTGTATATTTGTCTATTGTATTAATATTATGTAGTGATACATATTCATCCATACATCGAATCAAAGCTTGGTGAATGTTCAAAAGGAAAGGTAAATGACTATCCCAAGAGTTAGTCCGCCAGTGTTAGCTGCTATCACAAAATTAACTGTTATTTAAAAATAAAGTTAAATGAACAAGTAACAAAATAACCTCTCTGAAAAACACAATGATTACGGTGAGGCATCACCACTTGTGGTGAAATTTGATTAGCACAATCGGTTTTGCCCCAAACGGCCGCTAATATTCGTACCATGGAGACGCCTGGCGCATCCTTTTGATCAGTAGGCAGGCCTCTTCAAAGGTATTGAAGTACTATTGGATTCAGGAGTGTAACTTAATTCTCGTTGATGGAGTTTGAGTAGCACTTTTTATCAAACTGTCGTGAGAAAATATAACTACAACGTGAGTGAAACATGCATATTAAAATTACTTATGTTGTGTGGAATGTACCAACAGATTCTTTTGAAAAACATTTTAGAATAGCTGCTATGGTTAATTTGGTAGCTATTCCCTGGATTATTCATTTATGAATGGACTACGAACCGAGGCAATTAAGATGGGGACGGTAATGTTACTGATGCCAAAATAATCGCATTGGAAAGAAAAAAGATACAAAATATTGAAAGAGTCTCTTTTTGAACATAAAACACGGCATTACAATAAAACTTCAGATTCTTAATCCTTACATGGCTCAAAGAAACGGTCCGTCAACACGTCGGAATGCGTATCCAATTGGGTGACCCATCACTGCAAATCATCATGTCTGTTTTGTCGGAGAATTCGCGGAATTATCTTTTTCTGGAGGTCATCAAGATTTGTGCAGGAATCTGTTACACCTGGATTTCAGAAGACCCAACAAGAAATAAAAAAGGGCCAAAAGGAGTCAGATCGGAATAACTATGCAATGCGAAATGTGTGCGATCTCTGACAAGCTGCAATGTATATGGAATAGCGCGGCCGTATGTGCCGAAAACGGTCAGGAGGTATGCAGCAGTTGGTCAAAAGGCCCCTTGACTTTTTCCTTTGAGAAGAATGAATTTCGACATAAAACTTGAGTGTGGGATTGGCCTTTTTGGAAACGGTGAGTCTCATTGGGCCTTTCTTCTTTCTGCAGACCTTTTATGGGTAGGTTTATTAGGTCATGATGAAGGAAACATTTGTTTCCATTTATTGATATAGGAATTCCCCACGTTTCCACCGACAACAAAATGGAGACCATCCGATATCTTGTAAAGGGCACAGGCGTGCCTGTACACACCGGATTGTGCGAGTATGAAGTGATACTGCGCGAAGTCCATTTCAAAAAACCAAGACATGCAGGTGGTTGCAGTTGCTGTTGGAACACATGGGACACACAAACACGGCTATATACTGACGTGAAGGAGGCCCTGTACAAATTTGCTGATATTCGTGATATTTATTTATACCGTGTTTTATGTTTAAACCCAAAAAAACGGTTCCAGCTCGCTCATTTGACAAAGTCACCTTGGTCCGTTCTCTCTTATTACCTCATCTGCAGTCATCATTGAAACATTATCCAGTAAAGTGGTACCAAAAATCCAGAGGAGCTATTCTAAAGATATCCATACTTGCAAACAAACATAAGAATTTTCAAAAAAGTGTATTGTTTTTTACGCACACTGTAATAAAACAAAACTTCGATAGTCTGGTCTGACGAGGAAGAGCTCCCTCATGAAGATGTTAACCGACGACGACTGTGACCTTGTAGCTGGTAAAACACTTTTTTTTTTTTTTCCCATTTTCTCCTTGGGTCAATACTTTGGCTTTTTACAAAACAAGCTCCAATTACATCGTCTATGTTTCAATATCGAAAAGTAGGAATTTTGTAGCAATCGTTCTCTTTTCAGATGTGAATTATGTGAAGATAAGCATTGCATCAGTGTAAAAATATCAGAGCTTTCAATTTGTTTGGGACACCCGCTAGTAAAATCTCTCGGTGCACATTTACTTGAAAGCTGTTATCTTGGTTCATGGAACTCGCGTTAGAGTAGAGTATACCCAGGGATTCAACCCAATTATCTCGAAAAACAACAAGGCGGGCATTTTCTTGGTTCCAAAAACATAATACAAAACTAAAAATGTAAACAAAAATGAACCCAACAAATTTAACCGTTAGCAAAGAGAGAGGGGGAGGTAGAGGGAAAACACATACTCCTTCTAACCTAGTTGTTAACTTTAGTACATAGGTTGTTCTCGTCCTGACACCTATCCACTGAAAATGATGCGACCACCCAACCTCGCATGAAGGAATAAAAAAAGGTTGGGTAGTGTATGGGTAAAATAAGTTACCAAAATTTGCTGTCACCATTAAGTGAGGCAAGATTACCCATAACCTATAAACGCAAACCATGCAAACGTATTAAAGGTCATTAAAACACTTACGTGAACCCCAAGGGTTTTCACTACCGTTGGGTGCCCAAGGGGGGGTTCCATGGGACCCCCCCCCCCTAAGGACACCACTTCCCGAGGGATTTTGACATGGAATTTATTACCACATGTGAAGGGGTCATAAGAAAACCCCCCAAATCAGCAACAAAAAATGAAAATTTGTTATTTTGGCTGCAAATTAGGGGCAAAACATTGTGTTTTTTTCCCCAAAAAACACGCGAAAATTTGGAAAAAAGACGGAAAATTCAAATGAGCCTTGCGCGGACACCAAAACATTTGAAAAAACTTATTTTATGTTGATAATCTATTTAGAAGACCCAAATACATAATTTAACAAAAAACTAGCAGTTTTAGGGAATCCTGTATTTTTTACGGGTGTTGCAAAATGTCACGTAATTTCCCAAGAGTTGTACAGTAACGGTTGGCAAACATCCATGATGGAAATGTTTGTTTCAAGAAAAAAGGGTTAATTTTTTTTAATGTTTATAATAATTGTTTACTTACATGTATGTGTGAACTTATATCAGCAAAAAAAAAATTGCTTTGGTTCTTTGTTTCTTATCTTATTCTTATTTTTACAAATCTTCTGAAATGACTTCCGTAGTGCCAAGGTGGGGGGGGTTCCATGGGGACACCAAATAATTAAACTCATTAACGGCTTGGCCAATTTTAATATTTGGTATGAAAGAACGCGCATTTTAAAATCAAACCAATTACAAACAAAAATTTAGGCGCAAAAATCCCACGCGTAACGCGCCAGCGCGAAAACAAATTTTGGGGAGTCCTAGGAACCCCCCCCCCGTGGTCACTTAAGTGTTAATGTTATCACATTTATTTTGCTACAGGAACTAAAGTTTTAAGAGAGTGAGTGTCATTATCAGAGAAGATGTTTTATTTCTAATCTAAAGAAAGATTTTACTTGAGTGATGAGGTACTCTTTAAATAGGGAAAACTTTTGAAGAGCACGTGTGGTCTAGGGGGAAAAAGCCAGGATTGTGATCATGAGGACTGTTAAAATCGTTAGTTCGAACCCCACTGTGGCAAGTGTTTGGTCCCTGGGCAAGATACTTAATCTCAATTGCCTCGTTACACCCAACCAAAATCTGGGGAGGTGTTAAGGGAATATCACGATCTAGTGGATAGGTTTAAGCGCCTAAGAAGCCTGGCTATATGGAAACTAAAGATTCTGTTGCTGATTTCCTAGTAGCAGCGAAAAAATTGTAAGCGCTTGATCTTTGTGTAAAAGCGCTATATTAAATTCGCATTTATGTTTTGATTATTTTATTAAACGGAACTGATCCTTTTATAAAAGGTTCCTCAATCTCAAAAGCCCATGGTAGACTTTTTAAAAAGTCCTTAAATTTGGTTGAGTAAACTGTCTAATTTCATGTTATGTTGAACAACCACATAGATATTGAGGCGCTGTCGTTTCGCTATCGATCTATCACGCAACTAGTGTATCTAGTTTAGTTAAATTGTTATGCACTACTTCCGTCATATCATTTCATTGTAGGTGGACTCGCTGAAGTTTATTCTTCGGCAAATAGGGAGCATAGGAGCGATGTTGTGATCTTTATTTAAAGGGATTGAGATTTAACTGGAAAAACTCTGAGACAAATGAGAGGCTTTGATATGGCAGAAAAATTACGTGAGGGATTATTATAGGATATGCATTATGGAACAGCGACTTCGAAATGTAAAAAGGAAAACTATATGAAAATGTCATTACTGAACTTCGTCGGTGATTACTGCTCTGACATTGCTGCACTACTTGTGAAAACTCAGATACATATCCTCGATTAAAATCTCATCAGATTTTTTCATCCATATGTCATCCCTGTGGTAAAATATAGGAAATTGTTTGAATTTTAGCTTTTCAGAATTTTCAGAGTTTTTGATCAGTGGCTGCTCATTTATATTAGAACTCTTTCACTACATATGGTACAAGTTTGTTAAATAAAACCATTTTCACATATTAAAATAGGACAGGTACGGACAATATCATTGGTATTCAAATTCACATTCCAGAATTCAGTGACCATCAATGGTATTCAATTTGTATGCAATTGACTAAATATCATTGCGCATTATTTTGGTGGGATAAAATTCAAATTATTTGGCCAATGCGTTTTTATTAAAACTAATTAGCAGAAATACATTGGTGGCGCTGGTTTAATTTTTTTTAATTTCCTTAAATCGGATGGAGTTACTGTTTTGAATTTTTTTATTTTTCAGCAATGTCATTGTATTTATTGTCCTACTATGAAAGCCAAAATTTATATGGGAAGAAAAGTTCTTCGTAAAAGTGATTTTCGTTTTGGCGAGAATTTATGCGCTTAATAAAGAATCCGTTTTTGAAACGCCATTTGGAATCGTATAACGATTTTCTTTTTCCTGTAAGGTGGTCGTGTTGATATATCCCATCAAGGACCAGAGTTTTGGTTTAAAAATTCAAACGACAAAGTGGTTTTCAAACAGATGGTATTCCCCAGAATGCAAGAGTGCAAAAGACCTGATGCACTTAAGTGTTAATATTAAGATTAATAAGTGGCGATATAGTTTTAATCTTAAAGTGTTTTTATAACATACAATGATGAACTTTATGCCTTGTGTTCAAAACATAACCATTTATTGCATATTTTTTTAGGTTTATAAGTGCACAAACTAAAGAGAGAAATCTTCGTGCCCTGCAAAAACCTTGACAGTCATGCAGAACATACCAAGAATGATCTGAATACAATCAACTTGTTGGTTTGTCCTGGAAGTTGTACAGCGCTATAGAAACGGAAAACAACAAATATTGTTTCAAAACAAGAGAATTTGCGATTTTCCCCGTTAAAAACCAGCTCATTTCGTTATGAGATATAGAGGGTGGACAGGCGTCAACACTGAACACACATAAGCAAAGATGAGTCTTTTACTAGCATTCATAAAATATAAGTTTTAAATGACCTACTTCCTGCAGGAAAATGTATCATGCCATCCTGAATTCTCTACTTGTTTTTTTTTTTCTAACAACGATTCTTGGTAATTTCTCCAAAAAAAAAAGCGGTATTGATAGTCATCACCAACATCGTAAAGTAAAAGCAAATAAGCATGTTATCGCCTGCAATATTAGGATGATAAGGCTTCCCATTTCAGATACTTGTATTCTTTGATTTTGAGAATTGCATATATTTAAGGGGGCAATAGTTTGTCACCCTTTTGTCGTTTTCCGTTAAGATAGAAAAAGCTCTTCTTGAGGCTTCAATTTCAAATAAATCCCAACTTCCGTAATAGTTTTCAAGCCCTTTCTTTACAAAATCTTGTTAATGTGAATGGTCGCAGTACATATCATTTCAATAGGTTGAGCACATTGCGTTTCTTAGCTAGCGGACACGTATTTTACCACTGGCCCATGACCATTATTTTTATGTAGTTGTATTGTTTTCATTAATAAATTAAATCCTTATGACCTTAAACTTTGATGTTTCTTGAGTCAGTCCGAACTGCCTAGATCGTGTCCATGTTTATTTTATTGAACATATCTGTATGTTATTGCTGAAACACTAACACCATTTGTTTTTGTTAAGAGGGAAACATTTTACTTTTCCCGACAGTTGTATTTATCTTTCCGATAGCTGCATACACGAATTTGTTGACATATCTAATGACGAGGGCTTTCAAAGTTAAAATCGCAGAGATGGTGAGCTTCGAAATGATAACCACTCCAAACAGAACATGACCTGTATTTCCAAAGTACATACTTCGTTTTATTTTGCTAGTATGGAATGTTTGTGTTTATCGTAGGGAGTGGACGTAACTTTTTCCGACGTCTGGCGTTGTTCTTCTTATTCTTTGCGTGTCCACAAGTCATTAGTTAAGGCTTGTGGCGGTGTCGGATTTATTCAACTTAGTAAGCTGATCGGGACCGCGGTAATCCAGGATACGGACGCTCCTAAATGGCCTGCTTTTTGATGATCAAGGGGCGGATTTGGGACAGTCAGGTGTTTACACCCTACTCTTATTAGACACCGACTGCGATGTAAATGTACAGTTGTACTTCTGTACACGGGAACGACGGCTTAACGTCCCTCGAAGGACGGGATGCTTTCCGATTCATTTGCCAATTTCCAAGTGTAACCGCATGGAGGAGAGCGGTATTCTGTATTTAATCACTAGCTCGTATACAGATTAAATCAAGAATTGAGCACCGAATAAATCCCAGCAAGTGACCCCACCAGGGATTTTTGATCGATTTTTGATAGATTTGCGGCTACAGGCAAGCACCTAACCGCTAGGCCACGCTCTCCTCTGGAGTTTGTAGGAAACGGCATATTGAAAATGCTAGATATGTTAAAAACCCATCTCGAGTTACCTATATTTCCGGGATATCCGCCCTGCAGCATCATGCAATCGTTATCGGTAATGTTCAGGTAACCAGTAGCGAGATGATAGTTGCTTTGCGCCCGTGGAAATGTCGTTTGCACACCTGTAATCCTGTATCATAGGTGCATACCGCTTATTACTTCATATTACCTTCAAAATTTGATAAAGATTATTTCTCCCAATTTTATTTGAGAAAAGATTCTCAGGGGAAAAAGTAATTTTGTTTCTGATAAAAAAGAGAGCAGGGGATTCCCAGTGTTGTTTGTGCAAGGTGCACCTGTTAGATAGATTGCACAATAGGGGGAATGGGAATTCCCAAGATGTTTAACTAGAAATTGAGTCAACTTGTTATGCTTTAAGATCAAACATATTACATGACCCAGGGAATTATCCATGAGTATAAGGTTAAAATGATGCAATCAGAGAAGCGTATTTTGTGATATCTGATTTGACAGTGTAGGTTATGTTTATGGAATGAGGATGATTAATGATAAATGTTAGTGGAATCTAGCTGCAAGTAGTTACAAATACCTGTCACTGGAAGGACTGAAGCCAGCAGTTGTAATAGGAGCTATACAGTATAGTTTAGCTAGTTTTAATCTACAAGTATGGTGATTTGCGATCTACATAGGGCCAGGATTTAATACTTTGGATGCCGCGGGAGCTTGATAGATAAATTGCGTCGTCTTTTAAGCCAAAGAGCTTCAGTTTTTGGAATCAAAAAGGGATTCAGTTTTGGTCCTATATGAGGACAATAGCGACAGACTGATGGGGGTATAATACCGGGATTTCATTATTGTGGAACATATGTCGTCCCCGCGCCCGGGAAGCCCCGTCGTCTTGAACTGTGAGACAGATTACCTTCGGGAGAAGATTCGCATGCAATATACCATGGATATGTATGTGAACTTATGCCTGTCATTTTGGAGTCTTCGCTGTCGGGACATATCATCGTTGAACGCAAAGCTTTCACACAGGACACTTGAGAACTCTAAGATTCTTACATAATTGTGCTGAATTTAAATAATGTCAATATGTTTTTGGACATAATAAATTTTGAACCAAACCACTTACAAATCATTAAATCTGTTATATTAGAAAATTCAAATTCGAGCACAAGGCTCATTATTTGTGTTGAAAGGTATTTCTGACCTTGACATCCACGAACGTCATAAACACTAACATGATGTTCACCGCATTGTGTTCGAATAGCTTTATAAGACTTTGTTACGAACAAATTGAAATAAAGACCGTGGAAGGTTTGGATGAAAGATAAACACTATTCAATTTCGCAAAAGGACAATTAATGGCGGTCTGGTAGTAATAAGATACAACCCTAGGAAGGAAACCGGATTTTCGTTAAGCTTCATACTTCGGTTAAGAGTAAGAAGTTTCCAGCCTATCGTGGCTATGATATGAGTTAATATTTAATCCAAGGGTTAAGGTCAAGATAGGAGTACGGGAAGATTTTTTAAACATAATATCACATCAGTGTCGAAAAGAGTAGGGTGGTACCCCTGATGTTCCACTCCGTTCCTATAAGTGTATAAATCATGTATATGCTGAGGGCTTCCCAAGCTGAATGAATGCTTCAACAAAAAAACTCAGAAGTTTGATAACATGCCAAAGAAGTACTCAAATTCTTCAGAGTTATAAGCTTATGGCCTCTGCTAATTAACATCACATCAGTCTCATTCACAGATATAGATCACATCACCATCGTCTCTTTCACAGATGTAGATCACATCCACCATCCGTCTCGTTTCACAGATTTTGTAGAATGACAGATAACCTATAGAATACCAACCAGACACACCCTGGCAGATCTGTTAGCAGTATCTCCCTTACCATACGTCAGGCCGCCATGCAAACCCTGTATCTATGGCAAAAACCACGCTCTCTCCTGTCTGTGCAGAGGTGCTGCTGGGATATAAGTTTTAATAATCTGCTGTTGCCTTATGGAAAGGTCTTTCAGACTAAGTTGCTGGTAGTATCCCTCAGGACAAAAAATCAGACATTCACGAGTTGTGTGCATGAACACCTCACAACTTTGTACATTGGAGTGCTTCGCGTTTTCGTGCGTGCAGTGCCACTTTCGTGCGTGTAGTGCCTTTTGTGTGAAGTGATTTCCGTGTGCAGTGGCACTTTCGTGTGTGTAGTGATTTTCGCGGGTATACAATGTTTGTTATGGTAGACCGCTGGTATTTTTTTCTCCGTGCTCTGTAATTATTAGAGTGTGCCATGTCTCTTGCGCTCTGCAATTTCTCTGTAGTGCACTATGTGTTTTGTTGATTACTGTTTATTTTGTGCAAAATGCCAGTCCGTGCAGCCTTGTAGCTCTACCTCTAAGGCTCTGTCTTGTTCTCTGCAATTTCATTGTTGTTGCTGCTGTTGTTTTAACTGTGCTCTTTCTTGTTTGTTTGCTTTCCCTTTTACCCTTGGCCCCGTCTTTGTTTGTTTCCTATTCTCCTGTTCTCCCCACACAAGGATGAGCCACACCTTCCTAATATATTTCTTTGTTTATATACTCAAAGTGTCCTCCTGTATCAATTTGATCCCTTGTATTGTGTGTGGTTTCGTACCTCGTCCGTTGGATTCACCATTACCTATACTTGGAAGCAACACAAAACTTTATACAAAAATAACCACAAAAACACAAAATGGTATACAAAATAACGCAAACTTGATCAAACGCCGCCATACTAATATGTTTATGTTTTGCCTGGTATTAATGTCGGCACATGGACGGCTTGTGAGCAATTGCTGAACCTCACCCCACCCCAAATTCCCTTTAATAAACGCGCACACGGGCACATCATTGTGTTTTACTTCGTGTTAAAGTCGCCATACGGACGATTTGTTAGCAATTGACTATCCTTACACACCCTCAATGAAAAAGATCTGGGATGCCTCTGTTAGGAGCTTTTGTAAGTTTGGTTTCCCTTTTCTCTGTTAGTGATCTTTGTTAATCCTTTGCCTCTGTTTTACCAATCTCATAAAAAGTAATTAAACCCCCTAATTCATTATTTTCTTGATTACAATCATTATATATAAATAAAGCGCTAACCATGTACGAGCGGCACTTGCCATTAGAAGTGTGCATTTTTCTTACACTTAACAATCCATTTTGTTCATATTTGTCAGTTTAATTACACAGTTTCAAAAGAATTCACGCCTCAAAAGGATTTCATACTTTCCCTATCTAATCGAATCGGGCCCGGATCGGAAGCAAATGCTTCATTCAAGTCTATTATTCACAGTGTGTTACATAAGCCAACAAAGTTAGTCATTTGGCGCCTAACCTTCAGGGTGATTAAGAACTCTGCATGGTGTGTTATGATAATCATGAGTGATTTCTTTACAATTTTCAAAGAGTCCATGCTTATCCCATTTAAAATCGGTCTTAAAAAATGGTGCGATGTTATCCGATATCATCCTACTATCGCCTACGCGCGGAAACGTATGTATGAATGTATATGAAATCGTATGAAATGAATTGTATAAACTTTGTGTTTTATTATACCTCAAAACGCAGTAACACATTGGTTAGGGTGCTTTGCAACATCGTCTTAATGGAAATGCAAAATTTTATCGCGGAACCCCCCCTTTTTTTAATCTAAAACAAAGCCCCTCCTTTAAAATCCGTCACCCCACAGAAAATCTGAACACCCCCTTTTCTCGTTAAAAGTGTTTGTTGAACGATTCCTTTTTGGGTAACAGGGGACCTTATGCCAAGGATTTGACTTCGCGAAAGCAAATCAACCTCTTGGGCTCATCACATTTTGGTAGAAAAAAATTGTGTAGGGCCCAAGTGTCCTACATGGGCATGTTGGTGTGAAAGGACACGGGCTCCTACTAAATCTGGTAGTCCCGTAATTTTTATTATTTGAGACCTAAACAAAACAAATTGCAACAGAAACAATTTTGGTGTTAATATCCTGTGACATAGTCCAAAAATAATATATTAAAAGTCTACCAAAATCAACCTAGTGGAACATGTAGAAATAAGGGGGCAACGTTTGTACAGGGGTAAACATTAGAATTGTTCGAATTGATTTAAATGATGTACCAATTTATTGGGCTACACCTAAGGTTTAAAAAAGGTATAGTTTGCCCTATCTACGCGTTATAGTTTTAGTACAATAGGCACATAACAGTTCAAGGTCATCCTGGGGTAAAATTCATAGAATGGTCCGATTTTGATCGGACTGGTTGTAAACTGTTAATTTTGTCCCACTAGATAAGTAAATGTAAATAGATTCTTCCTTTGTTTTGAACTTCTATGTAAGAATTACAGAGCTATGACTGGTGACCTCCCATAGACCCTGTAGCCCCAGTCACATTTTGCGTTCCAATTATGCAACGAATATTATAGATGGTGCAACCTGTATATTTTCGGGTTCTGTACCATTAGACGAACAATTTGACACCATTTTTATAACGAACGGATATATCTAAAAATTTACCCCCATTTTGACCTTGAACCTATTTTGACTCATAACTATTGAACTACAACCTGCAGATAGGGCAAACTATACCTTTTTTTAATCCTGGAAATGTAACGACCACGTTGGCATACTTTACTAAATTATGCTTATATCAGGATATAAAGTAAACTGTAGATAACAAAAAAGCCTGGGCTCAAGATCACAGATGGAGTGAGCTAGTCTATACATAGTTGGTAGTAGAGATTAAAAAAAAAAAAAAAAAATAGCCAAAAATCTATCTCCTAAACTACAGAGTACGTTTAGGTAGTTTTACATATTAGTTATAAGATTCCTCCTTATTCACGTATCTTCTTCTTAGCGTATCCCCAAGTCTTTGGTAATGGCCTGTGGTGGTGTCAGGAGTTATTCAACTGAGTAAGCTGATCCGGGCTGCGTGTATCCATGATCGGACGCTCCTAACATGGCCCGCATTTTTTTAGATTGGGAGGATTGGGAACAGTCAGGGATTTTCACCCTACTCTTATTCGACACTGGCTGCGAAGTACAGTTGTGACTCTCTGTACACAGGACCGAAGGCTTAACGTCCCCTCCGAAGACGGGATGCTTTCATGATTAATCTGCCCAATTCCAAATGAACCATGAGGAGAGCGGTATTCTGTATTTAATCAATGGCTCGTATACAGATCAAATCCAGAATTGAGTACCCGAATAAATTCCAGCAAGTGGTCCAGCCGGGATTTGAACCCGGGAAATGTTGGTAAAGCGCCACATGCAAGCACCCTAATCGCTATAAGCCACGCTCTCCTCATTTATCTAAACTTCAATGAAAACAGTAATAGCAAATGAAGCTTATCCCCTATTTTCATTTCCCATTTTCATTCATGCGGGCTGGAATTGCCAGTAAAAATAAACGCAATAATTTAGCATGACACATACGGCCGTCTGCTACCGGAGTGTGTCGCTGACCCCGTAATGTCACATTATGCATATATATGAGAAAAATACGTACGAGGTTTTATATTCACTCTCAGAAGCAATTCACCTTTTCTTTCATTTTCTCATTTTCTTCACATTTGACGACCCCCTCTTCGTCTTTCTTGTTTCTGTGTGTCTCTGTCTGCCTCTCTCTCTGCCTCTCTCTGCCTCTCTGTCTGCATAAGGGGTTTGCAATTAGTGCATGACTGCGGCTCCAAGGGACCCATGCATTATATAACCAGTTCCTCAAAGGATCGTTTAGATGAGATCCATCAAATGGTAGAAGACTTAAAGACATCAACAATAGAAAAATAAAAACTTAAAAAATTTTAGGAGTAAAAATTTAAATAAATTTTGCGTCAAAATTGGCGAAAAAGATGCCTTTTTATTTCTGTATTTTCTTCTGGAGTTCACCTTGACATGTGCTGATTGCTTTAATTGGTGAATGAACTATATTTACCATACTAAGCACAAACATAAATATGTTATGGTATTTTATATTTTAGGGTTACTTGGTTAATTTACCATAGGTTTCTGCAGTGAAGTGCTATAAGATGAAGGTAAAATATTATGGCACCCATGGCCTACTATGCTATCCAAGAACTTTTTCTTAATTATTTACTTTAGGTGTATGCATTATAAAAATCAGAATGACAGTAACTTTATTTAAATTTGTTTCTCATTTTTATAACCGGCACTTCCTTTAATGCATAACGGTGTGTGTGTGGGGGGGAGGGGTATGGGCTAGGGACCAAAAAACGATGAGATGTAACTAAAAGTTAGACAAATAAAAAAATGTAACCCAATATATTGCAGCATTAAAGAACACCGACCGAAAAAAATGGGTCCCTAGCAGCCCAGCCCAAGTGTTAATAATACCTAAATCAAATAACCTTTATATATGCTGATATCATTTGAATTTTTTCATGTCCATGGTCTTAACTGTGTAAGTCTAAGGGAAAGACCAAGGTGAATTTGAACTTTCTGAGAAAAATACAAGATGGAATAAATTTGGCTATATTGTACAATAATAATTTGTATTGGTTAGTCTAGAGTACATACAATGACATATAGTCAATTATTTTGGAGTTGCTGAGGATGAAAATGTGTGAACAATTTCTTTTCAACAATTTCAATGGGCCATAGGTCAAAGGTCAAAGTTCGGATTTTCATTTTTTCTATTACCGGTATGTGGTTCCTACATGATCCCAATTTACTTAGTTTCATGACCTAGCTCCAATGGGAAAGTGGTTATCTCGGTTGGGGTCCCAAGGAACCCTCCCCCTTGGGAAATAAAGGAAGTTTTTTAGCTTGGACACTTAAGTGTTAATGACTTTGAAAGAGCTCGTGAGTATTTTTGACGTTTAGAATATCATAAGGATCATCTCAATCAACTTTCAGCACAATCGGAACACTCGGAAAGAATTACCCCAAGATAACTTTAAACCAATTTTAATAATTTTTGAAGATATTTTAAGCTCAGGAAGGAAATGACCTAAAATGACCTAAAATGACCAAATCGGGTAATTGACCCTTGTGGCCTCAAATGATCTTTGATCAAAATTCCATTTTAAAGTAAATTGGTAGGGGATGTAAAACTATATCACATACACCGAGGTCACTCATACTATATAATCTGTAGAAGTAGCATTTTATGTCCAATTTATGATTATAACATTTGGTTTCTGAAAAAGACGGCCTAAAATTGCACAAATGTTACGATTCAAAAGGTGTTATGCATTTTTGTACCTCACTTAATGGCACTTATGGCGTACACCATATCTTCTAGTCAACAACTCATTCGCATATTGAATTTGCGAATTTCAAGAATGCAAGTAATTTTTCTTAGGTATCGTCATGGTTGCTTCCGTTTTCTCTACTCCTGAAACTTTTCAAATGTTTTGCTGTCAAAAAAGTATCCTGCTATCCTGTGTTAATTCAAGGCACCTGTATTGCCTCACTTTCTTTTCTTGGCTACAATTTTGCCACTGTAGCTAATTGACTTGGATGTGCCTCTGCGCTGTACTTCACCCTAATCCAACAAATTGAACATTTTTCCTCAAGCCGTATGTGTAGCGTTACCTGCCGAGATAGCATGTGTGAGAAATAGAGACCTAATAGACATTATTATGATATAAAATTGCAACACACTTTTGAGGGACATAATTAGAAAAATCTCAAACCAAATGGTTTTCTTCTGTCATCATTTTTGGGTGTTCATCTTTTCTCTATTACTTTCAATATCAACTCTACTTCCACTCTCCCGGCCACGTTTCTGTAGCCTATGACTGCAGAATCATTTCGAGCAGGCCTCCCATCCCTATATGACATTGACCTTATACAAAGTGACGTCTCCTTATGGCAACAGTCTCGTCATGACTTAAAGAATACATTGATAGGGTTCAAGGTAGGTCACCTTCGCAGCTACTGGGAATAGCTTCCAGTAATAGCGATTTTATTTGCAGTATGATAGGTCAAAAGCTGCGCGCACTGGGCATGAATGTCAATTGCCGTTTAACAAAATACTTAACCAACGAGGGGTGTTTTACCTTTCTCAAATTCATTAAGACATTTCGAAATTACACACAGTTTGTCGACATATGATCACATGCGAAAATTTGTTACCACACGACAAAAGCGATGTAAAAAAACACACAAGACTTCCAAGGATTAAACGAATAAAATTAGATTCGATGAAAATGGTGACTGAACTTTACACACAGAATTCAAGAAAAGGCTATTAATTTGCACTACATAAAGTGGTACTTTGAACACATTCAAATGAAGGAACGAGGACCACGGGAAAAGTCTAATTTCAACCCTACTTGACATGGAGTTGTGGGGGACTGTAGTGCACAGAATCTGATGTGAGTGTGCTAAATTGGAATAAAATTGTGGAATTTTGGTGCACAGTACTTTATGCATTGATAATCAAAACAATTGATGGAAGCACTTGGCACACCCCTTTCATGGCCCCAGCTTGAGTTTCAAGGGTAAACACAGGACCGGTAAAATGTTTAAAATGTTCCAATTGTGTTGAAAAGCACACCATGATGTCTGTCTTGTTACAAGGATTCCAAAAAGGTATAGTTTTATACTACCTGTAACCGATGTATTTTGGAATTATGGGGTAAAAAACTGTAAAAATGGTAAAAAAAGGCAATTTTGGTTTGTACAGGGGTCAAAAACTAAAAGTTGCTCCAGTTTTTGTAAAATGTGATTCAAATTGTTGGTTTAGCTCATAGAATGAAATATAGGAATAGTTTTGACTATCTTACGTGTCTGGTTATTAACCAAAATGGCGAATAAAGTCAACAGTTATTGGCAGCTATGGATTCTATTGACCTGTGACCTATTTTGTTGGATAACGTGAAAACTAAGCATAACAGATAAGGCAAACTATTCCTTATTTTAATCCTTTAAGCTAGGGAAACAATTTGCACCAACGTATTAGTTGAATCAAAGCAACTTTTAACTGTTTACACCAAAATTGACTTTTTCACCATTTTTACAGTTTTTACCCCGTAACTCCGGAACTATAAGCCATAGATAGTGTAAACTATACCTTTTTGGAATCCTTGTAACCAGACAAACACCATGGTGTACTTTTTAACACATTCGGAACATTTTAAATTTTTTGACCCCTGTATAACCTTGAAACCCAATCTGGGAGCCATTAAGGGGGGTTGGCAAGTGCTTCCATCAATTTTATGGATTATCAATGCCTAAAGTACATGTGTGCAAAAATTCACAATTTTATCCGGAAGCGCACACTCTTTCACTACAGTCCCCTGCTAAGTTAAATACTGCTCTCAAGCTGCACGAGTGACATATCCAAATTGCTGAGATTGATACGATAACTTAGAATAGTATCTTGTTCAGTAAGAAATTCAGGAGTAAAACTTTAAATATATTTTGCGTCAAAATTGGCGAAAAAATGCCTTTTATTCTGCATTTTCTCTGGAGTTCACCTAGACATGTGCTTATTGCTTTAATTGGTGAATGAACTATATTTACCATACTAAGCACAAACATAAATATGTTATGGTATTTTATATTTTTAGGGTTACTTGTTTAATTTACCATAGGTTCTACAGTGAAGTGCTATGAACGTAAAATGTTATGGCACCCATGGCCTATATGCTATTCAAGATTTTTTCTTAATTATTTACTTTGTTTATGTAACTAGGTGTATGCATTATAAAAATCAGAGTGACAGTAACTTTATTTAAAAGTTTTCTCATTTTTTTCACGGGCACTTCCTTTAATGCATAACGGTGGGGTCCTGGGGATCAAAAAACGACGCGATTTCAAGAATGCATGTAACATTTCGTGTTCATTGTTTGCTTCCGTTTTCTCTACTACTCCTGAAAAGTTTTCAAATGTTTTGCTGTCAATAAAGTATCCTGCTATCCTGTGTTAATTCAAGGCACCTGTATTGCCTCACTTTCTTATCTTGGCTACACTTTTGCTACTGTAGCTGGTTGACTTGGATGTGCTTCTGTGCTGTACTTCACCCTAATCCAACAAAGTGAAAATTTTTCCACAAGCCGTATGTACATAACTGTTATGACGTCTTGTAGGCGTCTAAGGTCAGAAATACCTTTCAAACACTAATAAACGAGCCTTGTGCACAAGTGATCTGAATTTTATATAATATAACAAATTTTAATGATTTGTAATTGGTTCAAGAATTTGGTATGTCCAAAACAACATTACATATATAATTACACACAATTAGTTAAGATTACTTAGGGATTTACTAGTGTCCTGTGTTGAAAGCGTTGCAGTTCAACGATGATATGTCCTCACAGCGAAGACTTCAAAAATGACAGCATGCAAAGTCACGCTTATGAATCCTCAGGTAATATATTCCATGGGAATCTTCTCAGTCCTGAAGTTAACTTGATTCAGCAGTTCAAGACGACAAGGTTACATAAGTTCCTCGACGACACTAATATCAGTCCAAGATAATCACCACGATTTCTATCTGTCCACAATTTGGAATCCTATTATGATTCCCAGCACTTTCGGCTTCAAAGACGACAGTAGAATAATTACAGCACACTCTGCTCACATGGAATTGAAAATATAATAAATCCTGGCACTGTGTGAATCATACATCTACCATTATTGTAGATAAAACTAGCTATAACCATACTGTATAGCTGATTGCAACTGCTCACCTCAGTCCTTCCAGTGACAGGTATTTTAACTACTTGCAGCTAGATTCCCCTTTCTAACAATAATCAATACATCATCCTTATGCATAAACATAACCTAGCACTGTCAAATTAGATTTCATAAAAATTACATCACCTGAATCACATCACTTTCCATATATAACTTTATGGGGAAATTCCCTGATTTTACAATGTTTTGATCTTAAAGCATAAACAAGTTGACTCAGTTTCTAAGTTTAGCATTCTTGGGGAATTCCCAATCACCTGTCTAGTCAACAACAGGTGCATCTTGCAAAAACAAACTAGGGATATTCCCACAGCCCCCAATTTTATAGTAAACAAAGTACTTTTCCTGTAAGAAATCTTTTCTCAAAATAAAATTGAGAAAATAATATTTTTAAAAGTTAATAAGAAAAATGGAGGCCATCTAAAATCCTCCCCTTAAAAAGAAAAGTTGAATGAAATGTAATTTCCAAATCTGGCTTTATACCTTTAACCATTTTGTGGTTAACTTTACATACAGTTTTACCCCACCACATGCAAATTTTACCTTTTATAATGTTCTTACATTGCTGCTTCAGTCTATATTACATAAAATTGTAATACTAAATTTCTGAAAACCAAAATTTTCTAGGCAGCTCTGGACAGGCATCTGCCAAGACATTTTCTTTTACTTTGATATGTCTTGTCAGATTGTATCTTGTAGAGTTACACTCCACCTGACAAGTTTCTGATTTCTGTTTTTCATATGTGGATGAAAGTTAACGAATTGTGATCCGTGTACACTAGAAATGGGTGCAACTGTTGTACTCAATTTACACTGCAAAATTTGACAATAGCAATGAAAGACATTCTTTCTCAATTGTGAGTAGTTTTTCTGATGTTTGTCAAACCTCTTAGAGTAATAATGAATACTGGATGATCTACATCATTTACATCCGCTTGCATGAGAGCTCCACCACAAAAAAGCCTACTCATTGCATCAAAATGCAACATGAATTGTTTCTGAAAGTTTTGGTCAATCAAAAAGGGCGCATTCATCAAAATAGATTGATTTCTCAATGCTTTTGCCTTGCTTGACCAGACCAATTTGCATTCTTTTTCAGTAGGTTGGTCAGCGGACACGCAATTTCTGAGAAATTTGGACAGTACTTTTCTGAAATACCCGACCATACCTAAGAATCTCATAGATTATTTTGCTTGTGGTTGTGGGGAATTTCTCAATTGCTGCAACTTGAATGATAGGGCCTAATTTGCCCTGTCCTACAACATGCCTAAGTATGTGTGTACATTTTCATGGCAAAAATTTCACTTTTCTCCAGATTCACAGTCAAACCTGCTTGAAGAGAATTTTCTCAAATAATGTGGGCTGTTCTTCCCATGTCACTGTACACAAGGAGAGGAGATCATCGTCATAAGCTTCAACAATTGTCTATGTCGCAACTACACTTGTTCAACTGATCTCTGAAATGTTGCGGCAGAATTTTTGAGACCAAATGCCATTCTTTTGTATTGGTATAGGCCCATCGGGCGTTAAAAAAGGCTGAAATTTATTTGGCCACGTCAGAGTGAGGGGAATTGCCACTACCCCTTCAACAAATCCCCAAAAATTTGCTAACAAATTTGGCGTTTCCAACTTTATCGATGAAATAATCAATCGTGGGAAAAAATTTTTTCGGGAATTTTTTCCGGGATAGGTAGTCGGTTTTCGAACAGAGTTGACTTTTCGAAAATCTGCGACAAATCGAAATGGAACATCAGTTTGGGGGACCAGAGTACATGGGGAAACTCCATTCAATGCTTTGCTCTAATATTCAATTGTATAACCTGTATTTCACCTCATTCTGATATGTTGCAACTTTGATTGGATTCCACCCTATAAGGATGGTGCTTTATAGGCTCGGAGTAACCTACATCAATGTCATGGGTATGAACATGTGTCTCAACTGGACATCAGGAAATAGTTTTCCCACTAATGAAATTATTCTTTCACTTCACCTTGTTGACTTTCTGGGGATATCTAGTTTCTTGTCTAAATTGGCAAGTATGGCAGAATTTTGCCAATTTGACCCATAATCATTTCTGTATTTACAGTGCGTAGGTCAGGTACAAGACTCGTAGTGTCATCACTTGCACACTCATTACTAACTCTGGATGACACAAACACACAGCTTAACGTTCTCATCTCTTCATTATTACTCTTGGAGCATATTTACGTTACATAATTGTCTACTTTTACGGCTATCTTCCTCCCGGGTTTGATCACCTAGTCAAGGTCTCCCACTTTGTTTCAATCTCATATGGTCCAGAATACTTGGCTTCAAAGGATGCCTTGATTGGAAAAGTGCAAAACTGTCACCTGGTTGAATACTCTGTTCCTGGCATTTTTGTCATACCCTGTTTTCATTTTTGCCTGGCTCTGTTTGAGGATTTGTTTGGCGATTTCGGTGCTCTTTGGAGCCTGTGTCGGAATTGAGACACATCGTCTAACAAATTCACATCCGGATTTTCACACAACCATTTTTCTTTCAGTAGTTTCAATGATCCCCGTACTTTTTGACCAAACACCAACTCAAATGGGGACTGATCCTAATGACTCTTGTACAGACTCCCTGTACAAATAGCAGGAGATGAACTCCCTTCATCCCAATCCCTCAAATTAAAAAACAATAGGTTATGATCATTGTTTGCAAGTTGGTGGTACCTTTCTAGGCACCCTGGGATTTGGGTGGTATGCTGAAGAACGTTACTGGGAAATTCCCAAATGGTCCATGACTTTGGAACAAACCGGACATGAAATTTGATCTTATTCAGACTGAATTGATTTTGGAAGGCTATAGGGTGAAAAAACTTGTTAGAGCCTTTCACATATTCTGTGCCCTAATATTTCTCAAGGGTATAGCCTCAGGGAAACTGGTTGGAAGCACACATGATGGTCAGTAAATAATGGATTTCCTACTTGCGTCTTTGGAAGGTGGCCTACACAAGCTATTAAGACTACTAAATGGCTCATCAAAATGCTGGTATTGGTTGAAGGAGCACTAGGAATTTTATGATTGGGCTTGCCCACCAGTTTTGACATGTGTGACAAGTCTTACATACTCATGACACATCTTTCTGAGTGTAGGCCACAAAAAAGCATCTAGTACTTCTGTAATGTGTTGTTCTCACACCTAAGGTCCTGCCATGGGACTATCATGGGCTATGACTAGCACTTCCCTATGGTATTACCTTTGGCACTACAATTTGATGCACAACCTTCCATTATTCAGCTACGAGTGCCATCAGGTGGCGCCATTTTCTCATGGGACACCATTTGTGTTTTTAGAAACATCCAGAACTTGGCTGCCTCGCTTCTGTTTGCGTCAATGCCTCTCACCTAATTTTCTAAGTGCGGTCACGTGCTGCTCATTTTCCGATCTTTGTCATGGCTTAAAGGGCTCCTTTACAGTCCCTAACTCGATAATGCTCAGCCGCTGGATTTTCATTGTTTACCAGCTTGTCCCTTTGTTTTGCTCAGGGGCTTGATTTTCACTAACAGGGAAGTTAGTCTCCACGAAGAGGGAAAATGACCTCCAAATTCCTCCACTTTTGAGAGAAAACTATCCGCCTAAATTGGATCCAAGTCATTCTCGACGCTCTTCCTGATGTATGAGTATTTTGACTAATCACCTGCTCACTGTTGTCCTTGAGGGCTTTTCATCTTACCTAGTTACTGCACATGCTGGGAAAATGTCTATTTCCTCAATTTCCTCATCAAATTTACCACTGTACAGGGCACCTGGAAACTATGGATCTGGGCGTACCTTCCCCCCTGCCAAATCAATCCCCAACAACAATGGATACCCCTTTAACTGGAGTTCTTGTCTAACACCATTGTGACAGTTCCAGAAACCAAGTCGATTTCAAATCATTTTGTGAAAGGGACACTAATACAATCGCATACCATCCCCTTATCAATGCACTAGTTCCTTTTGAACTCTCAAGTATCAAATCAGGAGTGCCTCTTCCAATATCTAGACTGGTTGCGCAACACGTGTCCCGCAAGATTCTAATGGGTTTTGGATCAAAAAACATATCACCTTAAAGTGGACCAATCCTCCAAACAAAAGAGGCTTAAATCATCCCCTTACTTTTTCGTTTTCTGTGTCAATTCCCTTTTTGTGGATTTTCCTTTTTTGAACAGAAGAATGAACTTTTGACCTCACGTACTGCACAACCTATTGGTTTTGACTCACTTTTGGGCCCTCTCCATTTTTGGGTGGATAGCCATGTATCTTCCCACACCGTACCTGTATTCCTGCTTCTTACAGTGAACATGTGAACTGTGATTTGTGTCCATCCCCTGCTTTTGATTAGCACCATTACTTTCTTTACTCCCCTTTTCATGGGAACCTGACTGGGGATTCCCCTCCTGAGTGCTACCATGAGACGCTTGGTTAGAACCCGACTTAGTGTTGCTACCTAGTAAATTCTTGGCTAGGCCTATTATGACTTAGTTTGTGAGGCAAAGCATAGTCGTCGGCCTTTACGGCTGCTTCACGCAAACCGTCAATTTTGGTTTCATCAAGATTGTGTGTTGATATCTGGATGTTGTAGACAATGCTTTTTGAACTCTTCAACTAACCTCAACTCCCTAAGTTGACCAAAATTTTGGGCCCAGACTTCTTTCGAGAGAAGCCACCGATCAAACAATTGCTTCCTTTACACGGCAAATTCCAACAGGGGTCTGGTCATCCTTTTTCGACAAGACCTAAATTTTTGTCTATATGCTTCTGGCACCAATTCATATATGCTTTGAGCACTGCCCTGCTTAACCTCGTCATCATCACTACATCTGTTATAAGGACATTGCCGAATATATTTCCCGGGCTTTTACCAATACTGAACACTGAAAGTAGCAACAGGTCCAAGACTCCTTGGGCCATTTTTCAAGCTTGGCATTTTATCAAAGTGTAAGAAGTTATTTGTCTACTTCTTGTCCTTGAATTTAGAACCAGGCGAATATTTTCGCGCATCAAAACCAGAGACTTGGAAAGAGTCTGATGAGCTAGCCTGTGTTTCAATTTTTCTAACTCTAGTTGAGCTTCAAGCTTATTTGTTGTTTTATCTGCATTCCAGTTCCTTTTGTTCATTTCATTTGAACTTTCCTTTTCTAATTCTTTGTCTTTTTCAATTTGCACTTCCATCTCTTCTTGTTGCATTCTTTTTGCACTTGCAATTTTTTTCTTATTCAATTTCCTTTCTTTCTGTTCATTCAAACTTTTTCAACTTTCTGTCTTTTTAATTTCAAGCCTTTCAACTTGACGACATCACCAGTGCCCTGTTCCAGAACCTCTTATATTCTTTTCCAAATATGAATATAACAAACATCTTCCTGGAAAATTTTCCAAGTCAAATTTATTTTTGATGACTGCTTTCTCCTAGCATGTTGCCTCAATGTCTAATGCTTGGCTAGTTTTCTTTAACTCAGGCTTTCTCAGCTCATAAAACTTCTCCCAAGTTATTGCCCTATGAACACTTCGGGATCAAACTCCATTTGACTGTATACTACCCCACACAATTTTAACTTGAACCAAAACTACAAAGTAGTACATGTATACACACAAAATTTTGTATGCCAAAATGTGCACAAGTTTACAAATTAATCACAATTTTTGGTGTGTTAAATGTTGAACATAAGGCTTCAAATTTATATAAATTCAATTCCCAAGGACGAGCCCCCAATTCAAATTGAGAAAATAATATTTTTTAAAAGTTAATCAGAAAAATGGAGAGGCCATATAACATAACACACACCCGCAGCGTACCTGCCGCAATTAGTACTGGGCCAGAGAGGTTGGTCGGTACCATCAGGAGTGGCAAAGGGAGTGTGGTATCAACTTATTCAGAAACATCATCTTAAAATAATTTGAATGATAGACATTCCAAAGTAGAGTAGCTTTAGCCTGATAATTTGCATAAACAAAATGGCCGCCATTGAAATTGCTCCAAAACTAGTTTTAGCCATATGTTATCTTTTAGAAGGAATTTTTTAGTGGAAGAAATCTAACATGACGTGTTTGACAATGGACAACCACCACCAGAACTCAGATCCATACATTTTTAAATTAAAAACATAATCTTGCATAAATCCAAACAATGGGCCATTTTACTATATTTTGAGCCTAATTTTGACTTTAACAGTCAAGGTTCAAAGTATGACATGTATGAAAAAAGCACTTTTAAAGTTTACAATTGACAACTCTGGTACTAATATAACCAATAACATGTCTTTATACAAGCCTTCGAAGGTGACAACCTAAGAATGCTAAATTTGCATAAACAAAATGGCCGCCTTGTGAAATTTCGTCATAATTTAGTTGCGGCATTATCCGTGTCTTGTAGAAGGAATTTCTTTAGTGAAATATGCTAACACGAGGTGTTTGATAATAAACAACCACAAGAACTCCAACATGCATTTTAATTAAATCTAATTTGCAGAAATCAAAATGCCGCACATATCGTAACTTTTGGGCATAATTGGACTTAATAGTCATGTTCAAGCTATCACATGGATGAATCTGACAACCTTAGTTTAAATTACACTAGTATAATTATAATCATGTCGTATGCTAGTAATTGACCGAGTGACTGCACTGCTGGAAATGTCTATTTCCTTCCTCATCAAATTTGTCCACTGTACAGGGTACCAACCTGGGAAATATGGGATCTTGGAGTACCTTCCCCCCTGCCAAATCATTCCCCAACAACATGGTCCCCTTTAACTGGGAGTTCTTGTCGAACACCAATTGTGACAGTCCAGAAACCACGTCTGATTTCAAATTCATTTTGTGAAGAGGGACACTATACAATCCATACCTATCCCTGAATCAAGGCACTAGTTCCTGTGGACCTCTCAATATCAAATGGAATTGCTCTTCCAAATATCATAGACTGTGCAAAACACGTGTCCCGCAAGATTCTAATGGGTTGTGGTGTGCTAACTATCACCTGAAAGTGTAGACACAAATCCCTCCAAACAAAAGGCTTAAGTCTCCCTTACTTTTTCTGTGTCAATTCCCTTTTTTGTGGAATTTCTTTTTTTGAACAGAAGAATGAACTTTCTGACCTCAAAGTAACTGTGCATCAAACGTATTGGTTTTGACTCACTTGTTGGCCCCTCTCCATTGGTTGGATAGCCATGTATCTCCCAACAACCCGTGACCTTGTCATGTCCCCTGGCTTCTTAGTGATATTGCATGTGAACTGTGAGTTGGGTCCCATCCCAATGCTTTTGATTAGCACCATTACTTTTCTTTACTCCCTTTTCATGAACCTGACTGGATTTCCCCTCCTTGAGTGCTAACCATGAGACGCTTTGTTAGAACCCACTTTATTTTGTTGTACCGAGTAAATTCTTGGCTAAGGCCTAACTAGTATGATTAGTTTTGTGAGTCAAAGCATCGTCTTCGGCCTTTACGGCTTGCTTCACGCAACCGTCAATTTTTTTTTCATCCAATGTGTTTTGATATCTGGATTAAGCACTGTTTGAACTCTTCGACTAACATCAACTCCCTAAGTTGACCAAAATTTGCCCGACTTCTTTCGAGAGAAGCCAGCGAATCAAACATTTGCTCCTTTACACGGGCAAATTCCCCATGGGTCTGGTCATCCTTTTCTGACAAGACCTAAATTTTTGGTCTATATGCTCATGCACCAATCCATAGGCTTTTGAGCCTGCTGCTTAACCTCGTCATAATCACTAAATCGGTCAAAAAATACATTCATTGCCGAATTATTTCTCGGGCCTTTAAACCAATGAACACTGACTGTAGCATCAAGGTCCAAAACTCCTTGGGCCATTTCAGCTATGGCAATTTTTCTCAAAGTGTAAGAAGAATTTGTCTACTTCTTGTTCTGAACTTTTGGCACGGCGAATATGTTTCGCCGCACACAACCAGAGAGCTTGGAATAGCTGTCGAGCTAGCCTGTTGTTTCAATTTTTCCTAACCTAGGTTTGAGCTTCAAGCTCTTTTTGTTTTATCTGCATTTCCATTTCTTTTGGTTTCATTTCCTTTTGCAACTTTCCTTTTCTAATGCTTTGTCTTTTTTCATTCATTCCTCTCTTCTTTGTTGCAGGTCTTTTTTGCACTTGCAATTTTTCTTTTTCTATCAATTTCCATTTCTTTCTTTTCTTTCTGTTCCATTTCCAACTTTTTCAACTCGAATTTCTTTTTTAATTTCAATCTCTTTCAACTTGACGGCATCACCAGTCCCCTGTTCCAGAACCTCTTCTATCTTTTCCAATATGAACTATCCCAAAATCTTCCTGGGACAATTTCCAATCAAATTATTTTTGAGGACTTGCTTTCTCATAGCATGTTTTGCCTCAATTCCTAAATGCTGGCTAGTTTTCATTAACTCATGCTTTCCTCACTCAGCAAACTCTCCCAAGTTATTTGCCTATGAACTCTTCTGGATTTAACTCCATTGTGACTGTATACTACCACAAACAATTTTTAACTTGAACCAAGACCAAAGTATACATGTAATGACACACAAATTTTTGTTATGCCAAATGTGCACAATGTTTAAAATTAATCACACTTTTTGGTGTGTAAATGTTGAACAATAGGCTCAAATTTGCTAAATTCAATTCCACAGGACGAGCCCCCAATTCAAATTGAGAAAATAATATTTTTAAAAGTTTAATCAGAAATGGAGGCATATAACATAACACAACACACCCGCAGCGTTACTGCCGCAATATTAGTCCTTGGCCAGAGGGTTGGTCGGTACCATCAGGAGTTGCAAAGCGAGGTGCCTATCACAACTTATTCGAAACCATCATCTTAAATAATTTTGCATGATGACAATTCAAAGTAGTCGTAGCCTGATAATTTGCATAACAAATCAAAATGGCCGCCATTGAACCTTGCTCCATAACTGTTTTTGCCATATGTTATCTTTTAGAAGGACTTCTATTTAGTGAATAAATTCTAACATGAGGTGTTGACAATGGACAACCACCAGAACTCAGATCCATACATTTTAAATTAAAACCTAATCTGCATAAATCCAAATGGCCGCCATTTTTTTTTAATAAATTTTGAGCATAATTTGACTTTACAGTCAATGTTTCAAAGTATGACATGGTTGAACAACCACTTTTAAAGTTACATACACTCTTGTACTAATATAACCATAAACATGTCTTTATACAAGACTTCGAAGTTGACAACCTAAGCATGCTAATTTGCATACATAAACACAATGGCCGCCTTTGAAATTTCGTCATAATTAGTTGCGGCCATATCCTTTCTTGTTAGAAAAGGATTTTCTTTAGTGAAAAGATGCTAACACGAGGTGTGTGATAAGAACAACCACCAAAACTAAAATCCATGCATTTGTATTAAATCTAATTTTGCAGAATCCAAATGGCCGCCATATTCGTAAATTTGAGCATAATTTGACTTTAATATCATTGTCAGGTATCACAATGGATGAAGTCTTAAACCTTAGTTTCAATACACTAGTATAAATTATAATCATGTTCCTGGTATGCTAGACTTCAAGTGACAACTTTTGAGCATGCTAATGTTTGCATAAAACAAATGGCCGCCATTGGAATTTGCGCCATAACTAGTTGCGGCCATATCCTGATTCATAGAAAAATATTTTAGGTACAAAACTGCTAAAATGAGGTGTTTATTAAACCAACCAAAATGAATTCATAGCCATCCATTTAATAATCTAATTTGCATTATCCCAACGTCCGCCATGTTGCCAAATTAGCAATTTCTGTACATTGCGTTGCTTTTTGAATTGTAGCCACTTTTGAATCATGGGCGTTTTAATTGTTAATGTATTACACTCAAAAGAATATGTCATACACCTAGTTTTAAGCACTTATTTGCCTATAGAAATATTTGAGGATCCATTCCTGTACTACAATGTGTTTCAGTAGTTATTTCAATAAATAAAAAAAAAGAAAAAAAAAAAAAAAAGAGATGCCATGCATATTTGGCCATAAGTAACATTTATCTTACCAACGCATTTACATAACTATTCACACCCAATTCCAAAGTTCTCATTACAAGTAATTTGGCCATCCCTCTGTATTTGTCTCCTTTAATTAGCTGTCTCTCCCGTCCCGATATTCATCAGCAGAACTGTCCAATGTAAAATAGCCTCACGCTTGCAATGTTTTTTCACATGTCGATAACCGTTGCACAAATCGGTACAGGACATCCCATTACCCATACATAAACACTGTCTGGCACTTGCACATTCTTGGGCAGTTATGCAGGGTAAGAACTCTATAACAACGTCTGCTGCGGTTTGCATGCTCCACTTGATGATCAAATTAACATATGACGTGCACTCCATCCATACCATTGGGCTTGAATTGTATGGAGAGGCTTCTAACGGCAACCATCTAGTTTGCCCCTCTGCATGAAGGGTTAGGTAGTCCTCACATGGAGGAAGCTGGCCAGATTCAATTTCATTCACTTTTCTTTTCTTTGCCTCAAACAATTAGTACTGGCAAGTTTTGTTCTCATCTTTTGATTGGTAATCCAGCTTCATACTAACAACATGAACGCTTATGAAGTTTCATGAGAGATGTCACTTGTAGAGGTTTGTGCATTTGGCCTCGAGGAAGTACCGGCTCTAAAAGCTCGCATAGAGACCGACACGCCCCCTTTTCTGCACACCATATATGTTGCACACAGTTGTACTGATCCCCAGCCTGGCCTTCAACAATGACAATAGCTGTCAATATTTTTATGAAGTGTGGAACTTCCAAACAGACAAGGTCCATCAAATGTATGCATTCATATACAGTAATTGATGTGACTCTGTCAGCTCATTTGCTTGCCAAGTCGATGTTCTGGACTAAAAGCTCTCAATCAAAGTTCACAGTGTGAACTAGATCACCCATCAAAAACGTGAATAACTTGGCCAGCTTCCTACATTGAGAAATGTCTGACCATTCATACAGAGAGATGTTTCCATTGTCTGGGTTCTGTTCCCAACCACAGTATGTCCTGGTATGCTTGCAGTATCCCACTTCTGCAAAGAACCTTAAGATCAGTCCTATTCTGTTCTCAAATCTTTGAGGCAAACCGCCATCCAGCATGAGGAGTCCGCTCCAGGTGGAAGATGCTCCCGGTTTTGATACCAATTAGATGTTACTTGGTTGTATCAAGTGTTTCTTTCACAATGGCCACTCTCTTAAGCTCCTTAATAGCGACTGTTCAAAGGTTGGACTTTGCTTAATAAACTCTATCGGATTTAAGTGTTGGCAGCTGGTCTTGTCCGGACACAGAGTGCTTCACATTAGATATATACATGGCAGCTACGCTCTTGCATCTCCGCTACACTATGACGGATGTCTGATGGGCCATTCCGCTAAAATATATGTTCTCGTTGGGTGGATGGACGAAGACTCTTGTGATAAGCCGCAGGGAGGCATTTTACTGTTTGAGTCAAGTTTAATTTGGCATAGGTTGATCTGTCCCATACAGGGCATTGTTGCTCCAACAATGGGCAACCAAGAGCTTTTCCATTGCCTGTGTGCTGTTCCACAACACAGGTAGTGTCCTGATCACTTCCAGGTAGCCTCCCTTCTGCACGGAAACCTTAGATCGCCAATTCTGGTTTTCCCATCTGTTGAGGCATCGCCATGCAGCCAATGGAGGACAGTCATCTCCAGGTGGAAGATTTCTCAGCAGGTTCAATACCAATAGATGTTACTCTCTTAAACTCCTTAGAGACTGATTCAAGAGGTTGAACTTTTCTCGAAGAAACCTTTCTGGATTTAAGGCGGTTGGCAGCAGGTCTCTGTCCGGACATTGGGTACTTCACATTAGATATCTTGGCAGCTACGCTCTTTGAGCTCTCTCGTACACTACTGGTGGAGCAATTCCTGCTATATATAGGATGTATAAGTTCTCTATTGATGTTATTGCGTGACCATACTTTAATCTTCGTCTTCTTGAGGCGGGTCCGTATAAAGAGAGGTGAAGTGCGGTTCAACTCCTAGTAGACAGGGTTATCGCAGTGCTCCAGGTGTTCCAGACCAGTTCACTTTAGCGAGGTTGGCTCCATGGTTTGCCGTAATGGAAGCACCACCTGTGTCTTGGACCGGATTTGCACGTGGGTGGTTTTTTTCCTCGTAGTAAGGAGGAGTGAGTTTATCCAAAGCTTTGGAGATGTCTCTCTTCAACAACTGTGAAGTCTGCATCTCGGCGCTAATTCCAAGACCATCTGAATATATAAAACGGACAGGTCCTGCACATCCTAGGTTGGTCGTTGGTTTTGATGTTGAACAGGAGATGTGCGAGCATACTCCCTTGTGTAAGTTCCATTCTTGAGCCTGCTCATCAGTTCTTCTTTGCTCCTGCTGAAAAAAGACATCCTATTTGCAAACTACCAAACAGCCATATGGTGGCGTACTCTTCAGCGGACTAGATTAGCAAAATACTTGTATAAGACTTTGTGAGTGGTCATCTTATGTATAATGCGGGTATGTCAATTGTTACTGATACAGATTGATATTGATATTCTAAATTGACTGGCAAAATGGTAATCTATAAAATATGAAATAACTACTGAACCACACGATAACTGTAGTGCAAGAATGGATCATCAGATATTCTTGTAATAAAAATAAGTGGTTTAGAACTATATCCCTAACGTCCCTAGAGGAAAATCTGACTATCACACCCCGCCAAAGTGAGGTAGTGTTATTCTTGTTGTCAGATCTAGGAGCAATGTCCCCCTAACCCAAGGAAGGGTCCACTCTTTTTAATTTTTTTTTGTCAGGTGTGTTTTAAAGGTTGTTAGGGATTAGACTATGCCATTAAGTGCAATAGATTAACACTTAACTGCCCATGATTGAAACTGGCCACCATTTAAAAGCAACCTAAGTTCTGAAATGTTTGGCAAAATGGGGTATTTGGGTATATGCAATTAAGGTTTATAAAATAGAACGGCATGAATTCATTTTGGTTGTTTTTAATCAAACGCCGCATTTATAGCAGTTTGAACCTAACTAAATTTCTTCTACTACTATCGAGTCCGGATAGCCGAAACTAGTTATGGCGCAATTTCAATGGCGGCCATTTTGTTATATTCAAAATTTTACTTGCTTAAGTTGTCACTTTGGAAGTCTGCATACATACATGTTTATAGTTATATTTTTGTGCAATAGTGGTCATTAGAGACTTTAGAGTGTACAGTTCATCCAGATTCATTGAATGTGAAGTCAATTATTCCTAAAAATTTACGAAAATGGCGGGGCCATTTTTGATTTAGGCAAATTAGGTTTATTAATAAGAAGGTAGGCAGGCTTAAGCTACACTTTTGAAAGTCTAAATCACATGCAGAAAATTATTAAGTGAAGTGGTCCTTAAACAAGTTTTGGTAGCACTCTCGTTTTGGCCCCTCTATAATGGTACCCATTGTCAAATCATCGCCTCATAAGCCCAACAACTCATAAGCATTGTGTGAGAATATATAACTAATAGACATTATAAGATAAAATGCAAGACAACTTTTGAGTGACATACTTAGAAAAATCGCAAACCAATGGTTTTCTGCTTCTGTGCAGCATTTTTGGGTGTTCATCTTTTCTCTATTACTTTCCAATATAAACCACTTCGGTCTCCCATCCACATCTCTGTAGCCTCTAATGACTGCATATCATTGAACAGGCGCTCCCATCCCTATATTGACTTGACCTTATCCAAAGTGACGTCTCGTTATGGCAACAGTCTCGACTGACTTAAAGAATACATTGATAGGGATCAAGGTTAGTTCCCTTCGTCGCAGCTACTTGTGAATAGCTTCCGCAATAGCGATTTTATTTGCAGTATATAGGTCAAAGGCTGCGCGCGCTGGGGCAGAAGTCATTGCGTTAACAAAATCTTAACCAACGAGGGGTGTTTTATTATAAACCTTTCCTCAAATTCATCATATCCGCATTTCAAATTCCGTACCGTCTGACGACAATATATCACTTTGCGAAAACCGACCACACGCATAAGCGTTTGTAAAACATTAGGCTCTCTCCAGGAGTAAACGAATAATATTAAGAATTCAATGAAAAAAAAATGATGGCTGAACTTTACACGCAGAATATCAGAAGGGTATTAATTTTGCACTGCATCTATATGAAATGATAATTTGAACAAATTTTAAAGAAATTGAACGAGACACGGAAAGTCTAATTTAAAACCTACTTGACAATGGAGTTACAATAGCGAACTGCGCCCAAGCTGCAACGAGTGACATATCCAATCTTCAGATTGCTGAGATTGATACGGTAACTTGAACTATATTGGAGATATTAAAAAAGGAGGCACCTCTTCTAGACAAATCTTAAAGGGGATTGGCCGATTTTAAAGGATATAATTTTTCACTTGATAGATTGGCCTTCACTCCAAACCCCATTTTAAAGTTTCGCGCCGATATTTCAATCGTTTTGATGCGAGAGCTCAAAACGTGATTTTGTAAGCCCCTAGTACGGTGTAAATAATATGTCTACCAAAATGGGGGCACATTTTCGTTCACAACTGTCAAACCAAATCTCCTTTGGCTCTAAGATTTCACAGAGGAAATGAGAAAATGTAGCTTTCTTCTGATACGCAAAAATGTTGACCACTTCGGTAAAATCTAGGCTTCTGGGGTACGAGGCTCTTAGCGATCGTGCCATGGACCTTTAAAAGAAAGTTATACCAAAATCTCGCAGAGAATTTGCAGATGAACAATTATTCAAAAAGTTTAACAGCTAGATCTATGTACAACAGCTCATGGATTGGAAATTTACATGAAGTTAACCGACTTAAACAGGCGTCCGAGCTATCTACCTTACATAACCAACTAAACACTTCATTTAACGACTCTTTAAAGGAATTCAAATGGAAAAAGATTCATTGATATAATGAAAAGAAGCCAAAAAAGCCAAAATGAATGTCAAATTCTATATTGTTACCATTCTTCCATCACTAGGATTAAGATGTAACAAAAGTCAGTTTTTGAAGTTGACGAAGAAGACGTTGAGTTGACGAAGAGCTGGTTCTATGATTCAATATTCATCCCAAACCAGATTTATCAATGCACTGTTTTTTCCCTCTTTTTTTAAATGATTAAAAGGCGGTTTACAACTACTTTTGTTTTCCAAAAGAAACCATCACCATTCAAAGGGATCGTAAAGCTTTTAATCTTAAGTCTCAAGTCTCTTATATGATGCCAAAGAGGCAAGGAGACATTTGCCATAAATTGACCTACATGTACGCCTGCTCACCTGTTTGCAATTATATGTAAAATGCTTGTTTTTGAAATGCTTCTTTGAAAACAAAACAAGCTATTTTGTTATGTTCTTATGTTCTTCGTGCCTTATAAATAAAGAAACAAAACCGTACAGCACATTTGATGTTTGATCGCGACAAATATTTTAACATTATAAAGGAAAGACTTTTTAAATTTCGCTCTTTGACTGAAAACTAATAATTTTGGTTTAATCTAAAACAAGGGTTACCATGTATCAATGTACGCAATCGCAGACTGCTGACATTGTCGTCATCTTTGGATTACAGATAATTGAAATTCACTGCTGAAAAGGACAGCTGTGTTTTCAAATTGTTTATAGTATATTAATTCTAGGCAAAATAGTCCTTGGTTGAATTAAAACATTGTGCACTTTTCTATAGCAACTATGATTGCTGCATCTGAAATAAAAACTATCAACAGCTAGCTCCGTATACAACTTTCTGGTATTTCTAGTCATGACCATTATTGTATTTTTATCGTCTATTATGCAACTATAAAATGCCATACCTAACACAAGACAACACAAGTGATTTGACACCAATTTCCACAAACTCTGAGCATTGGATAATTTTCCTGTACCCTGGAAGAACCTTAATCCTAATAGAGGCTAACCTGTGTAACTACTTCGGAAACGTCGAACAAACCATACTTCCTCATAGCCAGGCAAATTACTGGTAATGCATATAACAATATGATCTGATTTAAAATGTCCACTCTACTTAATTTATATCCATTTATCTTTATTAAAGTTTTCCCGACATTTTTCTCAACCAAAAATTAAGTTTCCAGCAGCCTTCAATAAAAACATCTTCAAACTTTCTTACTCAAATTTCGCGAAAACCGAATTCTCAGTACTACTATCTAGCATATATTCGAATTGACATTGAATATACCGACTTGAGGCGTCGAAGCGAAGTAGGTTACACAATACACTTAAGTAAAATGAATCTATTGTAACTTGAAAAACCCAATTTGTATCAAATCTTATATTAGTTTATATCGTTACCGTTACTTTCCATCAATAATATCAAGACGTTGGCAACGTTTTTTTTCAAATGAAATATAGGAGGTGTTCAACTGCTTCACGCCAAAGACATAAACCCCGGAAAACGACAAACCAAAACAAAATGGTCTGTTGAAGCTATTTATCGTTAGTCTCGGTTATGATGCCTGATTGTAGAAATAGGTCAGGAGAATAGTTGCCATATATATGTGACCTATTTTGCTAACCTGTTGCAACCATATATAAATATTACTCCTATGGACATGCTTTTTTAGAAACAAAAAAATATTTTTTGTAGCATATCCAATGTTTTCTACTTTTTCCGTGAGAAACCTTTTCTCAAAAAAAACAAACCCACTAATTTTAATACTTAAAAAAAAAATATATCATCATTAGAGGTTGGTGACTAGATCATGGTCCGTTTTTTTTCATATGAGCGTTTTCCCTCACATGGAGCATGTCCCCCCAAACTCTCATTAAACAATTTGGGGGGGGGGGGGGGGTTCATTCGGTCAGCCGTTTGGAATAGTAGAAGCAAAAATTCTACTAAAATGGGTTTCATAGGAGTACGTCATTAATGGTCTCGAACGACAATTATAGACGTTTTTGTTCATACATCAAAAGGGAATATTTCCTGTGCCTTAATTTCATGGGTAATGAAAAAAATATGAACTTTCTTCTGATATCAAGTTGTTGAAGTGCAGTGGTAGAACAGGTTAAATAGGTAAAACTTCAAAACTAAAACGTATTTAAAGGTTCGCTATTTAAAATTCTGACTGTCATTTTGTTTGATCTAAACAGCATTAGTATGTGTCAGCGTTTTGGATTAAGAGATCAAAATTTATAGTACAGACGTGTAATTACCAACTTGGTGTACAATAATGGGGCATTAATCTAGTCAAAATAGTCATTGCTTGATTATTACCACATTTTGTGCATCTTGATAAAGAACTATTGCATTTTGCGGAATTAGTGTATTCCTAGTTGATTTATGTTGTGGTAAACAGAACATTATTAAAGACTGTCGACAGACTATATGTTATTCTCCCGAGCAATTCCGGAATGTAATGACCTGAATTTTTCAGTTAACCTTTTATCAGAAATATTAATTACATCTTTTTTTACAGCAATACTGATTGCCTTTTATCAAGTCTAGAGCAATGTCACGTGTCTGTGTATGGCACATAGCATTTTTGAGAGCGGTTAAATTTAAAATTAATAAGTGCATGGTTAACATTCTCTAATAAAGCCTTAAAGTTGAAATAAGAATCGTACCTTGATTAAAAAAACCAATTTTTAAATAGCCTGCACCAAACCGTTTATAAGATGGTATAAAAATCGCAATGTGACATTTTATTCACCGTGCACTAGCCCTGATTCCGACTATATCATGATGACACATAAATAGGATATAAAATTTCAGGGCAGTGTCAAGAGATCCCTTGACCATAAACCAAGATTAAATATAGATGAAAGTAATGACTAAAGGAACTCAAAGATAGGATAAACCAAACACAGTCTTTAAGTCTTAACGGGCACTAAAACTTCAAACGAGAGCAATCTGAACTAGTTCGTTTGCTTGCTTCCGGACTCAAATATCTCCTACGTTTAATTACCACGACTTACTCCCACTTAACGACACTAGTGCATTTCAAACATCTGTGTCCATAATATGAATACTTCACTATTACCCTTTCTCAAACATTCAGTCATATTCCACCTAAGCAATACAAACATCCACTCATACAACACTCGGTAATTAAATCACGTTCATCTTTCGTTAAATCACAAAAGTAACATCTCTGTAACATATTCAAGGTTTTTGCTCCCTTTCTTAAAAAGACACTCAAATATAATATTCTGTCTACTTATATCTTGGTTCCTTGTTTTTATCTTCGATCTGGGAACTCGAGACACAACATAAGGGGATGCCCTCAACCCGGGGATAAATAATATAGGTAAGGGCATTGACTTAGCAAAGTGGTGACACCCTGAGAACCACCATTGGAAAGTATCCTATTTTTTGTTCAAAAATTGAAAAAGAAAATTCAACAAATACAGTACACATCTTTCAGGTTTCTTTGAGGTCTTAACGTAACACACGATGAATCACTGACAGTTACTGATGAAATTTATTCATTGCGTCCCGCGCAGAGAATGACTGAAACTTCCGAGCTCGAGAGTGTGATGAACGAACATGAAAAATTACGTGAATCGTCCGACTGCGCAGTCAGAGGCCTGCCACAACTCAATAACTGGTTGCCCACCGGTTCCGCTCGTTCCATTGGAGATCGACTTCTTTTGTTGTAAACAATGAAACACGCGTCAACCGCGCGCTGTGAACCGCCGCTCAGCTGCCCGTTGAGTTTTCAAGTCACCCCTAAAGTCTGTGACAGAATTAAGCGACCAATTGCACGTATGTTAAGGTTTGTCAATCAGCGCGGTACAGACTGTGATTGGTTTGAATGTATAATGGGCGGGGTATACAGAGTGGTCCAAAAAAAGCTTACACTTTTTCTTACGCAAATTTCTCAAATGTGGTAGACGTATCAAAATTGTTTGAGGGTATTTATTAACTACAATATCTTGTTAGAACCTGGTAAAACAAAGCTGAAATGACAAAATGGCCGCCATCTAGAGAAAAAAAGGTGAAAACCAGTTTGCACACACGTAAGTCTATGGCACTTTGTTGGCGATCACCAATTATATCAAAGATTGATACATTCAAACATCGAACAACGCACCCCGTCATGGGACTTGGTATTTATTAACTCTTCTGTACAAAACCTTTCCTCAGTTGTAAATTGCCTTATTTTTTAGAGCTAAACACTGAGCTACAGTTTTCAAAAGTGATGATAAAGTGACTGACAAGTAAAGAATGCAACCCCCATTTTATTTAAAATTCTCTCCAATTGAAATCAAGTTGAACTTAATTATTTTGTAAATTGACATTTGAAAGTGTATTCAAGTGATTCAAGTGTACGTCTCTTTGGTTCACGTTCATGATTGAAATATTCTCTCATTTATTTTCAAAGAGTAAACACCTCACACGAACCTGAAGGGTGGTCAGTAGTTTGTTTCTTGTGTAGATATTGTAGTTAAGAAATATCTTCAAACGAATTTGATATGTCCACCCACTTTTGAGCAATTAATTTTAAGACAAAAAAGTGTAAACCTTTTTTTGGACCACTCTGTATTTGAACAAAATATGATGTCAAAAATGCCCTATTTGAGAAGGATTTCCGACTCACGGACGCACTAGTTCACGTAAATAAACTTTCTGTTTCAATAAGCTTTAAATGTTTACAAATTATTCTTTACGGCAGACATTTGTTCTGCACCGCCCAATTACTTCAGACGCGCAATTGGTCGTCTTATTCTGTCCTTGACTATAACACTTTTGCATAAAATGTTATTTGTTTATTCCAGTATTTTTAGATCGTTAATGTCAGGTTATAGCGGAAATTGATCAAAACAACATATTACAAGCAAACAATGAAATGCTTTATTGATCGGTAAATATCTTCTGTAGTGGTGGACATGATTAGATGGATTTTTAAAGATTTGTTTGAATAACACTTTTCCATCAAATGGATCACAACGTGGTCAGAGTAGATCGCATGATTATACCTGTTTTATCAAAAGTCGTCTGAGGATAGATTTGTTCAGCTTTTAACCTTTGATTTGTACTCAGCAAAGTGTTTGTTGGTACAAATGACCGAATTACAACAAAATGATAGAACGGGTGGCGTAACAACGAATGATGGCCGTGATTGTGAGCTTGTAGAATTTCAAACTGTTCAACGAAATTTTCTGTAGACCGAGAGGAAATTATCTAGAACAGAGTGTATGGCAAGAGTATACTAAATATTTTGAAAATCGTGGTTCCAAAAAACGAACAGTTAAAATACAGTTTTCTAGATGAATCCGCTATAATAAAAAAAAATATTGCACGTGTTTTGCAAAAGGTTCCTTCAAACAAAGTTTTGGCAAAATATTATACATAAGTATAAAAAATTTGACATATTTTACGCTTGAAAAAGATAAACACTGGAAACTTATGGATTTTAAGCGACTCGAAAGAAACATTTTACAAGGTTGAAAACAAAACACAATTGGACCCCAAACCATGCAGAAAAAGTTTTGTTCATTTCCTGAAAAAGTCCCAATTATCATTTGGTCAAACCACTTGGATGAAGTTGGTATGCTTTCAGCGAGTCATACAGATGAATCTTAATCATGTTTATTGGACAATCGCAACGGTACTAGCTCCCTAATACTCAATACTCACTTGTTCGATTTTAATCATTTTTCCGCAATTACAGTACCTGTGGTAGGTCACCTGTAATTTCCATTGTTCCTAAAGTCAACGTCGGCTAGTTTTTCTTCAGATGTTTTTCTACCTGCTATAACGACATTGACACTTTTTTCCTGTTCCCTCAAAGAAGAAATCAGTTTCAGCAATTCCAAACTTTAATAAAAAACATCTTGCTGACAAATTTTTGCCAGCTGAGGCAAAATCCCCCACTATAATATTACGTTGTTATTTGATTTCGGGTATTTTGATTTTAATTTTAGAATTAATTAACTGTTGTTAATTTCAGGTTTAGATGGTTTTCAATATCTGCTGCTGTGTCTGCTCCCCAAGTTTTTATGATTTTTGTTTAAAAATTAATAATTGCCATCGCATCAAAGGGAAACCATAAGGACTTGGTCCTCGGATAAGACTTTGGTACTTTTGGGGTCAGCTGATTTCTGCATAGAATCAAATGAATAGATCTAATACCTTTCATACTGCGGGTAATATTCTTTGAATATTAGTGACGCAGTGGTGCACACTTAC
>JAMKCH010005928.1:0-49157 GCA_023653785.1 Ophioderma brevispina
AACTGGCGTCCAATGAAATCGTCTGCGGCCTTATCTGTGCGAACTGATTGGGACTTAACGCTATTTTGTCGTCGTTCCCAAAGATCATACGCAGTTGTACTTGCATGCAAGTGGGGGTAGCGTTTTTCCCATCAACTCCATGATTCGACATCGCACCTCAGTACTCATCCGCTAAGCTGGGTTTCAATCACATGTGGTTACAGATTTAAAGGTTTTAGGCACTAGGTATCCTGTAATTATAGATATTTGTATTCAAGTGTGCCAGTAATATTTCTAATCACATTCAAGTTGAGAGCCACAAATTAGTTTCTTGGTATGAATTCTGAAATAACCTGTGTTTGAGATTATTTGATTTTTTAGATTCAATATTAAATTTTGACATTGTGGCCATTTATGAGTGTAATAATATTTCCTTGGTCTTCCAAGGTTAATGACAAGAGTATGGCTTGCTTTCTATCCATCAAAGTACTTGAATGAATGTTAAAATGAGCAATTTGAAGATTCCCATGAGATGCAAGCATGAATTCAAAAACATTGCATTCAGGTATAGGTAGCCAACTTGTCAGATTTTCAATATTTTGGTTTTATCACTCAAGGGAATTGCTGTATAAAATCTATAACTAACCACTGTGGCTGGCAATTAATACCTGATAATTGTGTTGATAAATTCACATTGATTGAATTTAATTTATGGAAATTTAGTTTTGAGCTTATGCGACAGAATTTTGTGTTGTGCCACCCGCCCATGTGAATCGGACCCACGATGCGCATGAACTGGCCTGGTCTGGAAACGTGGTGCAGGATGCTAAATTGATCCTGAGCTGTGTTCACTGTTTGAACAAATAACTACAGCATCATACATTGCTGTCATGATGAGAAAAATAAAGAAATTTTGATTATAATTTTGAAACGGTGAAAACATGTCATAGGTAGATGTATTTTGAAATGTATACTGTAATGATGAAGCAAAGAAAGATGGTCTATTTGTGTATTATAAATGAATAAAATTGAAAAATTTGTTTGTCATAAAACTGTTATATTGTGATTTATAAGTGTGATCCCCTTTTGTTACAAAAGGTTCTAGTACAGTAGATTGGGCGGACCTTGGTCTGATTTTCCCAGGGAATGGGACAGTATGGACCAGGGAGTGCCACTCAAGCTGTTCTCAGACCATCCCCGGATCATCCACCTTGTAACAATATATGTAATTATATTGCTTGCAAACCGTAAGCTTTATTCTCAAGATCAGTGATGGGAAGAGTAGTCGTCTGCGTCGTCTGAGGAACGGGATACCCAAAAGGGATCTGTACTGGCTACCATGCTTTTTCACTTGTATATCAGCGATTACCTCAAACAACATCTAGACAATATGGCTACACGACGATCTTGCCTTTATCCACTCGGACAAGAAGCTGAACAGAAGTAGAAAGTACACTTACTGCAGATATGACCCTACTTGCAAACATATCTCAAGACCTACAGACTGAAGTTGAGTGAAGCCATCCACGCTACTGCCTTCCATCTCAACACAAGTGGATCATCGCAGCTTCAAATCCCCTCAATGGAAGGCCTCTGTCTACACCGTCGGCTGAAATGCAAGACCAACGTACGTGACATTTTTGTCGAATTGAGTTTTTGGTGAAATTTTGATGAGGAATATTCGCGCATTCAATCTGATCTGAAGACATTCACAAAACTCAACATTCGACATATGATAGTGTTCTCTTACTGAAGTTATGGCGATTCTCCAGTGCATTGTGAGAGTCATAACTTGCGTCTTTTAATTAGAAAAAGACGATAACGCTTTATTGTAGTTTTACAATTCTCAGTGATTCTTTCTCTGCTTACACCGCAAGACCAACGTAGGGGCCACTTACGTTGGTCTTGCCCATTTTTGCGTAATTTTTGCCTTCTCTTGGCAAGTGCAAGACCAACGTAAGTTTCACTTACGTTGGTCTTGCATTAAACATAGTTGCCTTTTCAGTGCACGACCAACGTAAGTGACACTTACGTTGGCTTGCATTAAGCATTTTTTCAGTGCAAGACCAAGGAAGATGGCACTTACGTGGTTTGGCATTAATGCCATTTTGCCACCTTTTCAGGGCAAGACCAACGTAAGTGGCACTGACGTGGGTCTTGCACTAAGCATTTGTGAAGCCTTTCAGTGCAAGACCAACGTAAGTAAGTGGCACTTACGTTGTCTTGCATAAACATATTTGCCCCTTTTCAGGCAAGACCAACGTAGTGGCACTTACGTTGGTATTGATTAAGATTTTTCAGTGCAAGACCAACGTAAGTTCCACTTACGTGGTCTTGCATTAAGCATTTGTGAACCTTTTCAGTGCAGACCAATGTAAGTGGCACTTACGGGTTCTTGCACTAAGCTTTGGAAACTTTCAGTGCAAGACCAACGTAAGTGGCACTTACGTTGGTCTTGCCATTATTAAAATATTTGCCCCTTTTCAGTGCAAGACCAACGTAAGTGGCAATTACGTTGGTCTTGCATTAGCCTTTTTTCAGTGCAAGACAAACGTAAGTGGCACTCTACGTGGTCTTGCATTAAGCATTTTGCACCTTTTCAGGCAAGACCAATGTTAAGTGGCACTTACGTTGGTCTTGCCATAAGAATTTTGTGAACCTTTTCAGTGCAGACCAACGTATAAGTGGCATTACGTTGGTCTTGAACAAACTAGAAAATACTGATTCACTTACGTTCTCTTCTTTTGTAAATAAATATTTAATTACGTTTGTCACGTAGAAAATTATTAAAGTGATATCATACAAATACATTTCATATTGTAATACTGCCTATAATATGGACACACCACCTATTAGAATCAATAGAAACAACAAAAATGGTTTCTGCAAAATTAGTCAAACTGCCAGTTTAGTTGGTCTTTAATGCATTCAGCCGACGAATCCTACCAACTTTGAAGCTGACCGGCAGCTTACTAATCGGCAGCACCTCGAGTCCGTATGCGCCCGGTATCTTCGCGGAATAACCTACATGTGACGATTGCTGGATCCTCAATGGTGCCAGCCCAACGCTCTTACTCACCACCAACTTGGCTCGGGTTTACAGTGCTGTTGAATATGCAGCTCAGCATGTGCAACAATTCTCACACAAAGAAGCTGGCCAGAGTACTCAACGAGACGTTGAGAACCACTAGGTGCCTCCGTGCCCAATCATCTGAGTTTCTACCGGTGCTTCCAGGCATTGCACCTGCTGTGCTTCGGAGAGAACACAACATGCACAAACTGATGAATAAGGCTCTATAGACAACAAGCACATGCTGAATCACAATGTCAAATAATCACCACCAGACGGCAGGATCAGAGATTATGCTCTCGTCGACCTTTCTTTCGAACTCTCCAACTCCCCATTGAACTTTAAAGACAAATATACTGCATGGCTAGAAACTCAAAGACCAGACCAACTCATATTACACCTATGACAGAACTACCACCTGTAGCAATATTCCACGCAAGGGAGGGTCACATTAACCGGATTCGCACAGTCGTCGGGTCGCTTACAACAGACAATATGCAACCGATGGGGGCTGCGACCATCCCCAACTGGCAATGAGGGTCTCCGTCACAGACTAAGGATACCTTCTAAATGAGCGCCCTACCTTTCGACCCACCGTGGACATAGACTGTCTTCACAAACCCCAAACAATCAACAGTGAACTGGCTCCACCGCCTACAACATATTCAGCTGCCTGCCTCATAGGCAAGAAGAAGAGTTGATTCTACCGAGTATCAGTCTCCCAAGCAGATTATAGATGTGAGATAGCAGGAGATAGTCTGTAAACTCTGGGTTCATCTGCTGCGTTTTTTGGTCCTCGGATTCCAATGAACTTAAAGTTTCCATCTGTAAGACTAGTTGACGAGCCCAAGCAAGTAGAAAGGAAGAGTTAGAGCCATCACACAAGCCATATTCGTACGAATTCTTGTATGGATGTTGTCATTACCAGGACCTTTCCCATTCTTAAGAACTTTAATTGCTTCGGTGATCTCGTCATAGGTGAATGGGTGGGACATGGGGCTTGACGGTGGAAAGGTTTGTAGAGCTGTTTAATCTCTCCATTAGAGCACGAACATGGGCTTTTGGCTGTGAAGTGGCGTCCATATTGACAAGTACTGAAGCAACGGAGTTTGCAGAGATAGGACAACTCTTAGCTGGACGCTACCCCTGTGAACCTGTTGATTGTGTGCCAGGCCGTACGGGCTGAGTGGGTAAAGTTGATATATTGGATATCTCCTCCTCCCATCTGGTACGTTTCTTTTGGCAATCGAGTAGCTGGTTGCCTTTTTCTATTCTCTCAATATCGCCGATGGCATCACGATATTTTTTTACAACTCGTCGTATTCCTTGTATCCAAAGGGGTATAGGGATCCCCTTTGCCTTTTGGGGGAAAGTTAGCTGCTTGCTGTAGCATAGAACAGAGTTCATAATATGCTCGTTGATGTTAGATGAAAACGAAGCAGGCGTTTGGGCCTCTTTCTGTAGAGGCTGGAGATTGTGACCTTGATGTCACTGATGACCAAGATCGAGCAAGGACCTGATTTAAGGAATCTATGTGAGGCCCTTTCTGGAGTCAGCGGTAATCAGATGTCCGCTGGTGACAGTGACAGTCCGGCGACATGCCCCATGGCTGCTTGAGTATAAAGTATATAGGTGGATCCTTTATTATCAACCAGCAGTTGAAGGTCTTGACTTTGGCATTTTTGTCAATGTTTTACTATTTAATGCCTACATTAATGATGTATGAACTACAGCCAGCTAAAAATGAAGTCTGTGAAAGACTTGAAATCGAATACTTGACCACCAAATTATCGATCTATTACAAATCATAACATACTCTTTTTCCTCATTTAAAGATTTATTCGGAATTATTACATGATAATATAATTAACGACTAGTGGACGATGCTCATTTCCACAGTCCCTCGTCGCTCTTCTTAATCTTCTTATTGGCCGTATAGGCAGCAGCTAATATGTTGTAAACGTGGAGCCAGCTCACACTGTTGTTGGTTGGGGTTTGAGAAATCTATGTTCCACAACCGGTGGACGAAGGTTGGCACCCATTGAGATGTGATCTGTTAGTCTGTGATGGAGAACACATGGGCAGGGCTGGAGATGGCCGCGGCACGGCCCCCATCGGTGATATTGTCGGTTGAGCACCGACTCCAGGGCCTGTGTCGAATCCGGTTAAGGTGACTCATTCCGTTGCGTGGAAGATGCTACCAGGTGGGAGTTCTGTCATAGGTGTAATAGGGATTTGGTCTGATCTTGGAGTATCTAGCCAGGCAGTATTCCTTGTCTGTAAGTGTTAAGAGTGGGGAGCTGGAGAGTTTCATCAGCATGTCGACAAAGGGCGACGGGAGCACTTTCTGCCTGCCGGCTGGTGTGATTCTTTGACAGTGTTTGCAGCAGGTGCTTGTTGTCCAACAGAGCCTATTCACTAGTTTGTGCATGTGGTGTTCTCTCCGAAACACTGTGCGGTTGCAATGCCTGAAAGCACTGGTATAAACTCATGGAGTGGGACGGAGGCAAGCATAATGGTTCTCAAAGGTCTCGTTGAGTACTGTGTCCAGCCTCTTTGTGTGAGAGCTGTTGCACCTGCTGGTGCTGCATATCACGGCGACGTAGACCAGAGCCAAGGCGGTGGTACGTATAGTCGTTGGCTGGCACCCCATGAGATCCAGCAAGTCGGCACAGGAGGTTATTCCTCACGTCGAAGATACCTTGGCACAAACGGACTCGAGGTGCTGTCGGTATGTAAGCTGCCGGTCAAGTTTCATACCCAGATAGGTTGGCATAGCTTGGACTTGGCAGAGGCGCTCCAGTGAGGTTTGAATTTTGAAGCTGGCTATGACCTCTTTTGGTTTGAGATGGAAGGCAGTAGCGTGGTCTTGGCTTCGCTCAGCTCAGTCCCCCCCTCCAAGGTCTTGAGATATGCTGCAAGTAGGGCCATTATCTGCAATAAGTGTGGCTTTCTACTTCTGTCAAGCTGCTATCCGAGTGGAAAGGGCAAGATCGTCGGCCATATTGTCTAGATGTTTTGAGGTAATCGCGATATACAATTGAACAGCATGGGAGCCATTACAGATCCTTGTGGACTCCATTCCTCAGACGACGCAGACGACTACTCTGCCCTCACTCGAGTCTGGAATAAAGCTACGGTTGCAAGTATGGTTTCATATGATTTGTAACAAGGGTGACGGTCCGGGCTGGTCCTGAGAAGCTTGAGTTGTCAGGCCACTGGTGCAAACGGGGTGTAGTATGCTGCAAGTAAGGCCACCAAGATGACGCCTGCCTTATGACGCTTTTCAAAGCTTCCCTCATTATCATTTGTGAGTTTTACAATCATTTGGAGAGTGCTCCGGCCACGGCGAAAACGTGCTTGTTCGTCCAGGCAGGTGGGGTTCGACAACGGGCTCCAGCCGGGCCAGGGAATATCATACTCTCAAGGAGTTTGAAGGGAAACACTCAGCACAGTAGTGATAGTGGGCGGTAGATCTTAGGGTTGCCGACGGCTTGTATGGTTTGGGGAGTGTGATGATAGTGCCCTCCTCCAGATCTTGGGTAAGGATGGTTGGTAAGGCAGATGTGTAGAACTCCTTGAGCCATTCTAGACATCGTGTGCCGCATTGCATCAGGAAATCTGCTGGTATATTATCAGGCCCTGGGCCTTCCCACTCTTTAGTTGGATGATAGCCCAGAGGTAAACTTATTCTAGTGAGAAGGATGTGAAGTGACCCGTCCATGCCGTGGGGTCGACACGTTTGGTGATCTATTTTGTATACAGAGAGAGGTGTGGATCCTTATCAATGTTTTTGAAACGACAATTGCGAGGATTTGTCAGCGTTTGACTGGCAGTCACTGGGACATTTCGAGGGTTCTGAAAATTCTTGCCGGGAGGCGGCACCGTTGAGGCGGTTTATAATCTTCCAGGCCTTCCTGCTGGAGTGAGTGTGAAGTCGATCCTTGGACCGTCTCTTCCAAGCGCTCCCGGCCGTTCGTTTCCTGTCCAAGCAGTTCGTTCAGATTTGAAGCCTTGGATGACGCATCTTCCCCCGGGTTCAGGAAATCATTGTAGAGAGGATACATTTGCCTCCGTCCAGGATGGGATGGTCGTCTTTGCTATATTAATTAAAGAGTTTACAACAGTTGCTGGTAAGAATTATCCAGGTTGGAGGAGGTTGTATCGGGAGGTTTGATCACTTATGAATCCACCAGGTTCTTAACTGGTCTATCTGCGTGCGGACAGAAGTTCCACCTTTTCATTGGCTTGTTGGTACAGGACTTAGGGGGCCCACAAAGGGTCTTCCTGAGCGATCAGTGATGGTCTGTGTTGGGACGTCGGAAAGCGGTCGAGAAAAGTACGTGAACAGATGTGTCCATGTTTACATGGTTTGTGGTTGGTTCCACCTCCAGAGTAGAACTGTCTGGGCTTGGGGGTAGTGCAAAGTGGTACGCCGGAAGGATTGGAAAGCCCCAGTCTTCTAGGGTAGCTCCGTCAGGGGTGGTATTCCTGTAGCCCCCGGTATAATGCTATGACTGTTGAAGTCTCCAGCGTAATGCAAGGTGCACCATAGGTGGGTAGAGAGTCTGCTTGAGCCGATGGTTAGGTGGCTTGTAGGCAGTTGGTCCAGACATGAACACCTGCAATTTGGGTCGCTTGCCCATCCAGGGTGGAGTCTGCAGGTGAGGTTGCATTTTGTTTCCATTGGGATTACAAACCAAGGTGGCCATCCCAGGGGTAGCGCTCTGACCAGTAAGGCTGACAGGATTATTGAGAGGACTCGGGACAGTAGTGGCATTGAATCCTTCTAACATCTTCATCTTCATTGGTAGAGGCATACATCGCAAAGAGTATTTCTGCACTTTGTATATCAGCATGATTGGCAAACGTAAGTGCAAGTGTCCAGTGTGACAAACAAAAATATACAGTGCCAAGTGCGCGTAAAAAACTGCTGCACCATTTAAGAAAGCTGGATGCTGGTGAGCCCATGCCAAACAGCTTCACAGATGGGGCTGCAAGAGGAAGAAGGAAGACTGTTCCACATCTGATGGCATATGGGAAGAGTACTGGCATGCTGTATTCTGGCACTAGGTTGAAGTATTCTGGTTGTGGACCTCTTAATGAGTCAATGTTACGACTACTTCTGATGGTAAGTAGTCAGCCAACAGGGATTGTCAACAACCATATGAACCATTTATAGAGCCTAAGCAACTTGACATCTAATTCTCCTTGGTGTAATGTTTCCCACTGGAGGTACTTAGCATACTGTTGACACTGCTAGTGCGACGGTAATCATTGGTGACAAATCTTGCAGCACGTCTCTGGACGCTTCGATGTTGGATATTTCTCTTGTGTGGGTGGTGCCCAGCAGCAGAAGGAGTATTCTAAAATTAGCCGAACGAAGGTGTCATAGCATTTTGTCTTAACTTCAAATAGGAAAGTCCAAAATTTCGGCGTAGAAACCAAGAGTTACGAATTTGCCTTTTGTGATGTTAGTGACATGTGCATCCATGACAAAATCCAATGGGAAGCCGCTTGTTGGTTATGCGAAAGCACTTCAAACATTTATCAGATTAAATGACATACCCATGCCTCTTCCCATTTGGAGGTTGTTGAGATCATCCTGTAAGGCCTTGGTGTCTTCTGAACTTTTGATGATACATTAACAAAGTGAGTTCGTCTGCCAAAGAGCCTGGTGCTTGCTGAAACACATTCTGGAAGCATTAATTCAACACAGGAAAAGCAGGGGTCCGGGACAGACCCCTGTGGTGGGACCACAGATGTGACGCGGACTGGTCAGATATTTGTCCTTCCAGAATTACACGCTGGGTGCGATCTGACAGGAGTCTTTGATACAAGATAGAGGTTACCAGAACCCCATAATACGACAGTTTGTGGAGAAGGCGCTTGTGGGGAACCACATCAAAGGCCTTTGAAAAATCTAACAGGATTGAATTCAATGGTGCTTTTGTGTCAGGCCTTGGCTAAATCCTTCTTCACTGTGGTATCCAAGTTTGTACTCTTTTATGTGCAATATCATTGTAATTGTGAAGGTTTTTAATCTTACAATGTCTGTTTTGTCTTGACGATAGAAACTATTTTATAAACAAAAAAGCTTTTACTTTACTAATGCTCTGTACTATGGACAGTAGGAACAGTTCGATTTTTTTTAGAGATAGTTTCACGTTTGTACGTGAATTTGGTTGCCAATCCATACCCGTCCTCGCAGATTTCTCCGGGGACATCTGTTTCCTAGGAATCAAATTCGAATTTATTTACCATTCTGGAATTACTCAATTTGAACAGCCTTAATAGGAGCTCCACCACAAGCGCCTATGAGCACTTCGGTTCGGAGACAATGTAAATAGTAGAGTTTTATGGATTAATATTAAGATAATAGGCTAACTCTGGAAGGACGAGGTTGGGATCACGAAATACCATTTAATATTATTTTTATAATTGGTTTAGTTGGCAGGACACACAAGTAAAAAAAGACACACAAAAAAAAACAATTCAGTATGATTATTGTGACAACGAAAGGGAGTGGAATGCCGGACACATTGGAATACAATGGATGAAAAGAATATTATTAAGACGTAATATTAGATTTGGATTGACTTGACCCTGAGAAAAACATAGAATCTATACAAAAAATCAAATTGATATTCATACTTTTGTGCAAGAGGATAAAAAGTATCCGTATTAGTGCCCAGTTGGCGTGCCATGTTGGAAAAAAAAAGAATGATACAAGTTCTATTTAAAACGTAGCGTCATATTTAGATTCTTGACCCTGAAAACAGGCATAGACACAATTGGCAAGCTCGCTTTAAGTATTATTAAACGGGAGATATGAAGGCATTAAACTACAAATGACGCCATTTGAAACCAATGGCCTATGGTCGCCACCGGTCAAATCACGCTGGGTCCGTTTTGAAATAGTAAGTTATAGTCCATATTCAGTGTGTGCCAAGTGTTATATTTCTATCAAATAAAATCAAGTAATCAATGGATTTATATAGACGGCATAAAATCAATAAATTTGTTCTAAGGCGCTCTTGAAATTTAAACACAAACCCAGTATATGAACATGAAAAAGTCACTACTGATAAGCGATCTGGAAGAGATGGATTTGAGAAGTTCTTGAATGAGGTTATGGATGAGCATTTTATGTCATCTGAAGAAGTTCCCACATTTTTGGACCGGCAAGAAAAAGACTGGTCAGCGAAAGATATTCTATGAGTTCTTAGTTCAACAAGCCGTGTCGATGAGGTGAGGAACGCAGACATCGGCGAACTGGTTGCAGATGAAAGCCATGTCAGAATATAGCTTGGTGTTTGATGTGAAGTGCTTGAAAACCAGTACCAGAAAAATTTGAAGGAATGCGGTATCTTACTGGCAGCCAGTGAAGGTCAATGAGTTCAGGTGTGATGGAGTCATAATTACGCTTATTGGTGATAACCCTTGCAGAAGTTCTTTGGACATTCTGAAGTCGATGAACAGAGAGGTTGTTGACTTTGCACAAAAAGGAGCGCGTCTGCAATAGTCCAATCTGAATGTAACAAGGGTATGACAGCAGTCGTGGTTGCTTCTTGGGTGAGCATTTTGCGAGCCTTTTGATTTTGTTAAGTTGAAAGTTCGCTGATTTTATCATGACTTTGCAACTTAAGCAGCTGCCATTGGACATCGCCAGAGCATAAACATCAACGAGATGAGGCACGAGTTTTATTATCCTATGCGGACTAATATTTCTACAATGTAAGTCTCCGCAGACGAAGGAACTCCGCTGAACTACTGGAGGGGAGTTGAAATCTGCCTCAGCTGGTGGTGAATTATAGATGTTGGCGAAGTGGTTCCCATTGCATAAATGTTATCACTGGATCAGCGAAATAATTGAAGGGTGAATGGTTGAACTCAACTTGTATGACTTGAATTGCTTCACATAGGAAGTGATCACATGCTTGTGTGCAGAAACGAAGCAAATAAGATCAAAACCTTTTGATTTGCAGCTTCTCTTCGCAGCTTAGTATTGAGTTCTGGGAAGAGGATAGTACTATGTTCCTCATGGAAAAGATTGTAGCGATGATGACGCTTAGCATGGGTGAGACCTTCAACGTTCAGCGAAGGATGGATACAAACTTTGGTGCTTTTGCATATGGAATAGTTCTTCTGTGAGTAGCGCAGCTGCCTTAAAATCGAGGTAGGACGTCAACGATGTTAAACCGTGGTGATTTAGAAACATGAAATTGGACTAAATTATGAATAGTTAGCTCAAAAACAGTTGATGTGAATAACAGTGTCGCCGCGTGAATGCTTAACACGACCCCATACTACCACATCCCTTATACATGAACCGCACGCAGCAGCTAGTAGCACCAACAGTGTATTTGATCATAAAACAAGCCTAAAGAAGCAGGAGTTCACCTCATTTAGATTAATATGGATTTTTTTGCCGTCATTTTCACATGCCATGTGTTTCCTTCTCCTTGCTCATCATCTATTCCTTTTATCTTTTTCTAGCTATATATATTCCGCTGTATTTCATTATTACATTCTGTAGTAATTTGTACCTAATATGCCTATTTAACAGCATATTAAGCTATCAACATGTTGGCATGGTATATTAATATGTATTTGGCATCATGAACATGTCCTGTGTTTCTTTCTTGCCACATTATCCTTAATCTTTTTAGCTATTTATATATTCCTCGGTATTTTCATTAGTTTTAATATCTGTAGTAATTTGTAACTACATATGCCTATTTATCAAGATATATTAAGCTATCAAATATGTTTGCATGGTAATTAATATGGTATTTTGGCAGTTCATGTTCACATGTCATGTGTTTCCCTCTTCAATGACTCATCACCTAATCCTGGAATATTTTCTAGCTATCGATATATATTCCTCGGAAATGGCGTTTTAGTAATATCATGATGAAATTTTAATTGTCTATGTATAGTTGTCAGATTATGCTACCTATTGTAGAACTTGAACTTGATGAATTATTCTGATATACACAATTGTCGTATATGAATTTATTGTCACTATACCTGTATGTACTTGTATCGCCATAGAGTGCATAAGTATTTTTTGTCATTTCCCGAGGATCGCATTGTTTGTCCTACGACCAAAAGCGCTGTATTTTTTTCTATTCTGCCTTACATGTATGATGTTATTTTGTACGTTATTAGCTATTTATAATTATTTTAGCTTTGGAAGATAATCCTACTATGTGGTAAGATTCAGTAATCGATCTAATTTGGGTTTCACTTGCTCAAATGTTAATTACAATATGCATACAAACTCACACACACATTAAGGTCTACTCTCACGATACACCACACACACAACACACTCACCATTTCAGAATACTTAAATGTGGTGTAATCTAATTATTTTTTTAATTATAATGTTTCTATTATTTTATATGACCTTTATTGTACACTGGCAATATTGTACTTTGTACGGTGTTATAAGTTGTACTGTAACATTTTTTGTCTCAAACAGTAATATACTCATATAGATCTTTAATGCTCACATACCTACTCCATAATGATTTATACGTATGGCATTCAGTCTGCTCCAACTTCCCAATAGGCCATACACACACCCATTACACACACACACACCCACCACCACCACCACCAAACACACATTCATACACACACACAAGTTAAGACACCCACATTCACAACCATACTACCAATGTGATTCTTTCACAGAGAATTCTATAATCTGCTATCTTGTAGTTGAATTTATTTTTGCAATAAGGTTTTGCAAACTATGTCTTATCTTATCTCACTCACAAAACAAACCCCCATGACACACACACACACACAAACACATCTTTCCCACATGAACAATACTACCAGCAGGTATATGAAATCTTTTTTGAATTTAATGCATCTATATAGTTTATATATTATACAACGGCATGCAATTGTTACTTTGTACCAGTATATGGTTAAGTTGATAAATATTATAAAACTGGTGTATTGTTAGTTTGGTTGTTAATAATTTCCACACCTTTGGTTTTGGGATTTTTTCATAAGATCATAGTTAACTGACTTTATTGCGTACATTTTCCTATAAAATGTGTTGATATATTTAAGACGTAGGATTTGTAGTAGTGTATATTGCATTTGTTGTATTTGTAACCTTAGTCTTAGTGTTCTGACTCCTTGCCTAGTTCTTTTCCAACATTCAAGATTCTTTCTTTTGACAGCCTCCTTTTCCCGTATGATGAGCCCTGGACACAACTGACGTCACTAGTACGAATGACATCTCCTGTCGCATTACCAACAACCCATTTACACCCATCATCCTCATATTAACAATTGTAATTATCTCTTCCATGTTTAAAAACAACAGCAGTCTCAAAATAAACACTCCATTGATGTTGTGAACTACTTGGCCTCCTTACAACACACTTTGATAACTAGGTTTCTCCGAGAATTGGTTTACTGCGAAGCGACGCGAAATTTAGTGACATGGCAGATATGCAGTTGAGAATTGTATTCGTCAAGGTCGTGGGGAGAGGGGTACTCTTTCATTAAGCCTGAGTGAAATTCTCGTTGCAGGCCCGACCTAACCGTTAACTGTACTGACTGCAATTCTCTTTTAGCGAAGTCTCTCTTAATTCTCATCAAACTATAATTGGCATTGTTTATAAACCTGAGTATGTTATCCATAATTACTTTTTATTCAAGCTGGTAACACTCTTAAATATATTTTTCCGAAAATAAAACCTTGCTAGATTATGGGTGACTTCAATTTAAATCTCTATCTCACGAAACCGATTCCAAATTCAAGCGATTTCTCATATCTTTTTTTTCCACATGATTTTTATCCCCAGCATCGTCGACCACCCGATTAAGACTACCGTCATGGCCAACAAGTGTCTTCCTTATTGACAATACTTACCAAATATATTCGTTTCACGGATCACCTCTGTGTCATGTACTGATGTAGCCGACCAGTTCCCGTATTTCTCACTCAACAAAACCCTTTAGGCTATAAACACCTCCACCACTTCACATTCCCTCAAAGTCGCGTCTTTAAATCAATAATATTAAGCAATAATGCACTTTCTCTAATAGATTGGCAACATATTTTAAAATTCGAAGAACCGGAATGGACTATGAATTCTTTCTCTCAAAGTTTCCAGAGCTCATGGACATCCACTGTCCAATTAAAACTAAACTCTTTCAAACGTAATTCACCTAAAAAGCCATGGGTTACAAAAGGTCTAATTAAATCACTTCAAACTAAAGATAAACTTATACAATTTATATCTCAAAAAACCGACTTCGAACACAAAATTAAATCTACTATTCAAATACATCTTAATGCTCTTTTCGGCGAGGTAAACAGTCTTACATCAATAATAAAATGAAAACTAATAAAAACAACACTAACAAAGGTGGCATAACACTAATCATGTTAGGTCGCATAGGAAGAAAACCAGGGAGCTACACGGATTTTCCTTAATATGGATGGCAACAAGATCGTAAACGACGAGGACGGAAATAGCGGAGAACTACAATAATTTTTTTGCTAATATCGGTAAGTCCTTGCGGAAAATATCCGAACCATCTAAAGATTTCAAGCATCCTTTACATCTTATAATAATCCAATAGTTTAGTCCGTAACCCAACACCCGCTGAAGAAATAATCGAGCTAACATCTAAGTTGAAGAACTGTTACAGCAGTGGTTCTGATGACATCAGCAACGATTTACTAAAACAATCATTCAATCTTATCAGGAAGTCATTGCCCATATATTTAATATTGTCGTTTCAAGGGTTACTGTTCCTCTCTACTTAAAGTAGCTACTGTTATCCCCATTTTTAAAAGGGGGGGCTTTTGGGGAGATAAGCACGACGTCACCAACTACAGGCCTATCTCTTATTTCTACCAGCTATATATCAAGTACTTGAAAAAAAAATTGTCTATGCTCGAATTTTTACTTTTATTGAATATCAACAACTTTATAAATCCAACAAAGCAATGTGGTTTACGAACCGAAAGATCCACGTATAGGGCAATGAATGAACGGTATTGTTAATAACTGATAACTTAGACAAGAAACGAACACGTGGTATCCTTTCTGATTAAGTAAGCTTTGATTACCATAAATCCTCACATTCTTTTGCATAAATTGAACAACTATGTATCAGAGGCCTTGCTAACAAATGGAATCAGGAAGTCTCTTTCTGGGTAGAAGTCAACGTGTAATCTTCACAACACCTTGTTCAAGTTCGGTTCCCAGTACGTGTGGAGTTCCTCAGGGTCGATCCTAGAGACCATTGCTTCTTTTTATTATTACATAATGACCCTTCCACTCTGATCAAAACCTTCCCAACTGTATTTATTGCGATGATACTAATATCTCTTTTTCACATCATGACCCTACAACGTTAGAATATAGAATTAATGAATTGAACTTAACACAAATTTCCAATTGGTTTTAAATTTAAATAATTGTCTCTGAATATTAAAAAGACCCAATTACATGATATTTAAAAATAAAAAACATAGCAATAAACCTAATATTAACACGATATTTAAAATTGCAATACATCCTGCCAGCAGGTTGAAGATCGAACAAAGTATAGGTCTATTATTGACAATATTATCTTGGAGTCCAACTCTCATGTCTCTAAAATTTTGGGTTTCCCAATACACATGGCATTACCGCAAGAAGTCCGCCCCATTCTTCCTCAAGTTCACTCGACACCTTATAATTCTCTCGTCCGTGCCTATTGGCTTCTATTTTGGCTGACTATGATTGGTGTGATCCTAACAACAATAATGTAATTCTTTCATTCTCCTTAAAAGAGAATTATGTAAGGACTGTAACAAATTCGTCTGTGGCTGATCACACAGATCTGTTGTTCTTCCTTGTCAACTCTGAAAATACACGATTTACAGCTTCGTGCAACCTGCATGTATAGTTCCATCATGGGCTTCTCCTGACGATCTTCTGCATATGAAGACTTTTTTAAAGAGGTTCCCATTCTCATCATTATGAAATAGATATAGGGATGTATCCTTCATCACTGCAACGAATTCTGTCCTGCCAGAAACACTTCTAGATCCCAAGGACCCTTACTCTGGTATTTCTCCCGAGGACTCTACATTCTTCTCATTCTCTCTTCATTCAAAGCGAGAATGAAGAAGGGGTTATCAATCAAGTACTTACAATTCTGCTGAATGCTCATAAAAACCACCCTTTTTTCTTGATGTTTTGTTTTTCTCTTATTCCGTTCTGGGTTGCTTCATAAATTCTCTCCTTCAGTCTGTTATCCTAAATTTCTTCCTTCAGTCTTTCGTCCCTTCTTCCTTGTATTCGCTTCCCTTTGTCAGTCACTTCTTCTTTCCTTCCCATCATCACTTATCCCAAGGTTTACCCGTCCTTACCTTATCCTCCTCTCTGTCCTTCCTCTGTTCTTTGCTTCCTTTCCCCTTTTTCCTTCCTTTTCTTCCTTCTCCTTTTTCTTCCTTATTTTGGACATGATTGTTGTTTGTCTGTTTTAGTCGTGTCCCTTAATGTAATTAAATCTTGTGTATCTATTTTTGTATTTATAATTGTAGAACTTAAGAAGAGTTGGTCTCTGCGCCTCACGCCTGCGTTTAGCAGGGACCTCGATCTTCATATTCTCAGCTTCACTTTAATTTATATTATGCTCTTGGATTGATAAATTTGCTTGTTTTGTATATTACTTTTTATAATGATATGTTAATTTTCTCTAACTTTATATTATCAATTGTAATCTTGGCTTGGGCTTGCTTCTTGATATTGTTATACATGCTGTGTTGTTGAAGTTCAAATAAATTGATTGATTGATTGGATGATGACGGAACCATAAGAGTTCGTATGGTAAGCCAAGATTTAATGAAATTTGCATCCTAATGACGGGGGGAAAAATTAGATCGATGATATCCCTTTTCTCTATTATAATAGTTGTTTGGCAGGCCCGACCCGCCGAACGAAAGTTTTCAATGGAAAAGGGAATTTGAGACGTGTGGCATGGAGATATAGTCCTCCGGGCTCAAAGTTCGGGAACAATGGTGCACAATAGGGCCATCGATTCATTTGACTATTCCCGCAGCAACATTACGGCAACATTAGTTTCACCGCTTTATTCCGTTGTCGTTATGGATGCCCGGACTGGAATCCAGCCGACCATATTCTCCTTTCACACCGGGCGCCTATTTATTATTTTTTAATGAATTGCGGCAACAAAAGTAATAATTCGTCATTTTATTTGTCATCCCAGTTCAAATATCCGTTATTTGTATTTTTTACGCATTTCCCAGCGGGAAAAGTTGCTGAGGCCGGCCGCAACTTCGGTTCCTATATTGCCTCTTCATATTCATATTTATTTTATCCAAACATCAAGCATTACATGTGGTACAGTCATATCATAGATATTAATTATAATGAGTTATTAAATCTATACAATATTTTAATGCAGAAATAATTTAGAATGGTGAGTAAAATGTACCAATCAATATAAATGCAAGATGAAGGACGAGGATACTGCATAACGCAGGCGTGCAAGCGCCGTGCCCTAATAAGGTTCTTAACTAAGCAAATATACAAGAAACATACATATAACAATTGTTTGAACCAAATAAGATAGGAAGTATATCGTTCCAACAAAAGTAGGTAAGGGCAGAAACGACTTAACGATAACACCATATAAAGGGAAAAGACGCTTAAATAGAGGAGTAGGGTAGAGACAGCTAGTAAAAATTATGGAAATAATGGCATTAGGGATGAAGCAATGATGATCAAGGAGATGGACTGGGGTCATAATAAAAACGGCAGCATTTTTTTATTTTAGATTGAAAAATAGCAAAGGAGTAGCGTTTTTCAAACAGTATGGAGCAGATTCAGTTCCAAAGCAGTGGGCCTTGGGTTTTTATGGTATTTTGAGCAAGTTTATATTTGGTGGTTAATAAAGGGGACGTGAAAATTGCGAGTTGCCATAGGTATGTGTGTAAGAGTCGCAACATTAAAAACTAAGTGCAGTTATAAGTTATCAGGCAAAAGATTATAATTATTAAACTGAACATGAGAACTAGTTGAAGTTTATAAATTATGTGTCCTAACAATTTCTTTTGAAGTAGAAAAATGGAATCTAGATGGAATTATTGTTTGTTCTGTCTTGTTTGTCTTGGTCCCTTAATGTAATATAATCTTGTTGTTAATCTACTTATTTTTTGTATATTTATAATTGTAGAACTTAAGAAGAGGTCTCTTCCTGCGCTTCACACGCCCTGGCGTTTAGCAGTGACCTCGATCTTCTATTCTCAGCTTCACTTTCATTTATCATTATTGGCCTTTGCTTGCTAAAACTTGCTTTGTTTTGTATATTACTTTTTCATAATGAATTGTTATTTTCTCGAACTTTTATATTATCCATTTTTAAAATCTGGCTTTGGTGCTTATATTGATATTGGTTATACAAAACACTGCTGTGTTGTTGAGTTAAATAAATTTGATTGATTGATTTGATGGATTGACGGAACCATAAGATTTCGTATTGTAAACCATATGATTTAATTTAACATTTGCAACTCCTAATTACGGGGAAAAATTAGACCTCGAATGATAATCCCTGTGTCTATATTTATAATCCGTGTTTGGCGGCCCGACGAAAGTTTTCAATGGAAAAAGTGCATGAGACTGTGTGGCAGGAGATATAGTCCTCCGGGCTCACAGTCCGAGGACAATGGTGGAACAATAGGGCAAGCGATTCAGTTTGACTCTTCGCGCAACATTCCCGTCAACATAGTTTCACGCTTTAATTCCATATTCCGTGTCGTCTATGGAGCCCGTACAATGAATCGTTCCGTACCATCTCTCCCTTTCACAACACCGGCCGCCTATTTTATTTATTTTTTTTATGAAAATGTGTCACCAAAGTACAATAGTCATTTTTTTAGTATTGTCATCCCATTAAATCTCCGTTATTTGTATTTTTTTTACTGCTTTCACAGCGGGAACAGTGGCATAGAGGCCGGCCAGCACTTTCTGTTCCTATTCATATTCAATTCATATTTATTTTTAATCCAACTCAGCAACATGTGGTACAGTATATCATATCAATGAATTATAATGCTTTTATATATACATATAATTTAAATTGCATACTATTTATAATAGGTGAGTACCAGTTACCATCAATATAAATGCAAGATGAAGACAGGACACTGCATACGCAGAGCGTGCAATCGCAGTGCCCTCAAATAAGGTTTCTTAAACTACTAGCAAATATACAAGACATTTACATGTAACAACTTGTTTGAACCAAATAAGATAGAAGTAAGGTATATAGTTCAAACAAGAAAGTAGAAGTAGTAAGTAAGGGGCAGCGAAAAGAAACGAATAAAGAAAAATATTAACGGAGACGACTTATAATAGAGGTAGAGACAGCTAGATAAAAATTATGGAAATTAATGGCATAGGGAATGAAGCAATTGGGGAAAGGCAGAGGATGGGGTATTAACAACCAAGGAGCATTTTTTTCATATAGATTTAAAAAATAGCATAAACAAGAGAAGTAGAGTTTTTCCCAATCAGTATGGAAGCAGAGATTCCAAGCAGTGGGCCTTGGGTTTTTACGGTTATTTGAGCAAGTTTAGTATTGGAAGTTTATAAAGGGACGTGAACATTGCGAGTTGCATAGGTATGTGTAAGAGTAAGCAACATGAAAACTAATTTCAGTTATAAGTCAGAGGCAAAAATTATAATTAAACTGATACATGAATGATACTAGATGAAGTTTTAAATATCGTTCCTAACAAAATTCTTTTGAAGTAGAAAAAGGAAATCTAGATTGGAATTATTCAATCAGCCAGATTACAGAGCCGTAGAGGAGATATGGTAAAACCAAGAGAATTATAAAGTGTCTAAAGAGAAAGTTAACGGGAGAAAAGGTTTGATTTTTTAATAATCATTATATTTTAAATATTTTTTTGCAATATGTTTTGTATGAGATGACCAAGATAGATGTGATCAATAAGTAGGCCTAAAAAATTAGTGGTATTGACTTTAGTAATGTTTGTGTCATCAATTTTAATGTTGATATAATGTCTGGTCTGTTACTATATTTAGTTTAAATACCAGAAAATGGTCTTCTTAATTTTAAGTGATCGTTTGTTTAGTTTGAACCAGTTGGAAATAGTTTGAAGTTCAGTGTTAATTAAGATTTAAAGAGTTCTGGGTCTTGGTGTGAAACTAAAATATTAGGTGTTCATCGGCAAATAAGACAAAATAATGGTTATTGAACAAAGTGGGAGGTCATAAGATAAAGTAAAAAAAGAAAAAAACTAAAAAATCAATAAAACTCAAAAACTTAAAAAACACAAAAACACAAACAGACAAAAATTAAAAGAAACATTGTTTCTCTCAGCCAGAATAAACTAGTAACCAATTATTTGCAAGGCACCTGATACCACATCGATTAAGTTTATGAAGAGAAGGTCATGATGTTGTGTCAAAGGCCGTGCTAAGGTCTAGAAAGATCCCCACAGTATGTAATATCTTATCCAAGTGCTCTGTTATTTTACAGTTATAATTCCATTTATTGCCCATATGAGTAGGATCTCTTGGCTAAAAACCAACTGTTGAGGAGAAGGTATTATGATGGGAAATAAAAGCCAAGAAATACGAGTATACACCTTTCCAAAAAGTTTAAATATAGCAGGGAGTAGGATATAGGTCTGTGTTCGTGAAATTAGGTGTATCACCGGATTTAAAAATAGGAGTGACATTAGCCACTTTTAACTTTGTAGGAACAATACATGTGACAAAGAGATCTTAAAGATGTGGGTCAATACCCGCTAAGGAGGCTAATATTTCAGTAAGAAGATTATTACGCTGCTGGTACTAGATTTTAGTTTAGATGTAATGTTGGCTACTTATTCCTTAGACGTCGGGTGGAAAAAAAACAAACTCTTAGAAGTGCTATAAGATGATATGGGGTGGTTTAAAATCCTGAGATTGTTCAGGGATTTTATTAGCAAGTGAGGATCAATATTAGTAAAAAATGATTAATTTCAGACAAATTATCTTTATCCATAGAATTTTCTCACCATTCATTAATGGAAGAAATCAGGCGATTTAGTTTTTTTTATTGCGGCCAAGTATGTTTTAAGAGGATTCCACATTTTCGTCATGTTATTTTTGTTATCTTCTTTTTTGGTTGTAATATACGAATTTTGGCAAGACGAAGGAGTTGGTTAAGAATGTTCCGATGTTTAGTGTATTTCACTTTGTTTCTAAGGGTTCAGTGTATATGTTTTATATTCCTTATCTTTACGTTTGAATAGATTAATTTTAAACTTTAGGGTTACGTTAATCGGACAATGAACATTAAGGAGCATGGAATACTTTCTCGTGGACATTATGGTAGGCTTTCGGGATCATCCAAATAGTAACAAAATTCCAATCAATGAAGAAAGGGGCGTTATTAAGGTCCAGGATATTTTCAGGCGTAAATTGCCGTGATTTTCTGGTACATATAGGAACTTTAGAATGTATGCGTTAAGATTCGCTTTAGTTAAAAAAGTAGGAAATGATCGGAGAGATCTGTAACTGAAATTCCGGAATTGATATGGGCCATAATGTCATTAGTAAATTATTGTCAAGTAATGAGCACTAACAAACGACCTGCAGCACATTATATGAAATTCGTGTAGGTTTGTCAATAGGGGAATAGAAAATTCATATGAATATCACATATTAATAAAATCTTATTTTAGATTTGAATCATGAGTTGGGAGATTAAGATTAAAATGCCCAATATATGACCAAATGGTGTTTTAATTCGAGAGAGTGGTTGAGAACTTAGATAATTGTAACACAAATCCAGAAAAGCCGACATACTCGGGTTATACACAACGCCAATAATCAAATTATTAGCAGTTAGTTTCAATAAAAAAGTGAACACAATTAGACAATCAATAGTCAAATAGGTCTAAAAACGGTAGCTTATATCCGAGTTTATAAAAAGTAAACACCACCGCCCTCGTCGATCATATCTGATGAATTTTCAATGAAAAGTTACATGGTCGACAATAGAAGCATCGTCATCTGATGGAAACAGGTTCAGTGAAACAGTATATATCAAAATGATGTTGGGAGTGGATAAGTAATTTGCAAGAATATTGGAATGGTTGCCTAGGACGACGGATATTATGGTGTTGTGGTGGAATATGAGATAAATTGCAATAAATTTATACTGGGCTTATGAGTATGGATATTGTCGCTGTCATAATAGCGACATGTGATGTTGTTAGACTTTGTAATATCAGAACCATCAGGAAGAATCTTCATTGAGATTAAGAGAGCTGTCAAAAGCACCAAACTGATAAAAAGTGAGATTAGACAATTAAAATTCAGATAGGTTGGACCATAGAGAGAAAACAATTAAGAAGGGAAAGATAAAACACTTAAGAAAAAATATACGTGTTTAAAGGGTAATTGGTGAGATGAGGCTAATTAAAATCGGCAATAAACGGGCATTACGGGGAGAGAAAAAATACAACTATAGAGGATCTGGTAAGAACCAAATGCCTTTGATAAAATATAATGACTATGAAACAGATACAGGTCTAATGGTAATTAAATAACAGTAAGCGATTATGATTTGGTAATTATAAACAGTAAGAGATTATAAAGACCAGAGTACCTTAGAATTCATGTGATACATAGTAATCAAATGGGGAAAAAATATAAAGAAAGAAGAAAAGGAAAAAGGGCAAAGTCATGAGAATTGCAAACAGAAAGTATATGATGTTTAAACCTAAATAGTAATCTATAACACAATGAAGGAGTGTCAGTGCTAGCTGAAAGAGGACAAACACCAAAATAGAGCAAATTTAAGCAGAAAAGAAGTCGTCGGGTGTTATAGTGAAATATACATGGCAAATACGTGTATTATTATAGCCAGCAATAAAAGGGTACACTGAAAAACATATCAAGGTAATGATTCGCAATAGATTAGATAAGTGCCAAGAATATAAACCTCTGAAATAATTATTTGGCAAATCCAGAATATAAATACAAAAGATCACTTGCAACCAGTGACAGGAGAAAAGAGCAAGGGCAAAAGTAATGAGCAATGAAACAGAAAGGAAATAACCTGGGTCCTTAAATATAAATATAAAAAACTCGACACGATGAGGAAATCCCTGAGCAAACGGTGAGGAGAAAATTTAAGGGACTAGTAAGGCACAGAGAATGTAGTCAGGTGTTTGCAAATACAGTACTAATTCATATTCATATTATAATATTCTAGTAAAAGTTACAATAAATAAATATTACTAACCAACGCTCTCGTCAGGTGTTCTATGAATAATATAAATAACTTCAAATAAATATTAGGAGCCAGAATAATAAATACATTCAAGTTACAATTAGAAATATTAAAAGCAAATCTAAATAAATGAAAGCAGGCAGTTTTACCCTTTACATTGTGTAGGTATCAAATAAATCACAAATAATTAAATTAAATTATGACACGTAAAGTATAAGTCCAAAGTAGCATATGAAAAACATTCAGACATAGAGAAAAAAGGAGAAGGACAAAAGTCACGAGCAATGAAACCGAAATTATCATGGGACCTAACCATAAAAAAAAATGTCTGTAGTCTAAACAATATTAATCTATAAAACAATATGTATCTAAACACAAGCGGACGTGGTCCAGTGCTAGTAGGAGAGATAAGTAACAGGGAGTAGATAGATATAGCACGGAAAACGTCTTCAGGTGTTACGATGAATATTATAGTATAATTTAATATAAATATTAAGAGTAATAAATACAGTCAATTGACAATTAGTATATTACAAAAAAAACATAAATTGACTGAAAGTAGGCGGTTTTGCCCTTTGCATTGTGTAAGTACCAAATAAATCACAAATAGTTAAAATTATCTTGATACTTTGAGGTAGGAATGCAGAGTAGCATATGGAGGGAGTATTCAGACAGTAGAAAAAGGAAGAAAAAGGGCAAAGTCATGAGCAATGAAATAGAAATAACATGGGCAAACATAAAAAATATGTAATCTGTAAACAATATGTGATATATAAACACATTGAGGATGTTTTCAGTGCTAGTAGGAGAGCATCAAAAGGGTAGACAAATATAGCATGGAAAACGTCGTCAGGTGTTATATGGAATATATAAATACATACAGTCAGAATATAGATTAGGAGTGGAGAAATAATAAATATAATCAAGTTACAATTAGTTGATATACAGCAAATCATAAATTACTGAAGCAGGCAGGAAATTACCCTTTTTACATTGTGTAAGTATCAAAGAAATCACACAATAATTAAATAAAAATTATTTGACACTTAGATAATATAAATCCAAGTAGCATATGGAGACATTCAGACCAGTAGTTAGTAGAAAAAGGAGAAGGGACAAACAATGGCAATGAAACAGAAATAACAGGGCCTAAACATTAAACATAAAAAGATGTAATCTATAACAATATGTAATTCAAAACAATATGTTAAGCATAACAATTATGTAATCTGACACAATGGAGGACGTTACAGGCACGTGGAGAGAGAAGCAACAAATGGGTAGATAAATATATCACGGAAAACGTATTCAGGTGTTAATAGGATATTATAAATATACTTTAAAATAAATACTAAGATTAATAAATACATTCAGTTACAACTATAATATTACACGACATCATAAAAATTTGACTGAAACAAGACGGTTTTACCCTTTGCATTGTTTAAGTATCTCATAAATCCAATAGTTAAATTATTTGACATTTTCAGATTATATGCCGAACACATATGAAAATATTCAGACAGTACGAAACGGAGAAAGGACAAGAGTCCAAGGAGACATGAAATGGAAATAAATGGCCCTAAACTAAAAATCTGTTAATCTGTACAATATGTGATGTATAACCCATTAGGATGTTTGGCAGTGCTAGTAGGAGAGCCCAAAGGGGAGACAAATATATCATGGAACGTCGTCAGTGTTATTGAATATATAAATATACATTCAGAGCAATATTAATGAGTAAGGAATAATACATACATTCAAGTGTACACTTAATATTTTAAAACAAATCCGAAATTGACTGAAAAAACAGACAATTTTTCCCCTTTACATATTGTTAGGGGATCAAATAATCAGAAAATTAAATTTATTTGACGCTTTGGAAATTAGACTGCAGATAGGCATTATGGAGAACATTCAGACAGTAGAAAAGGAGAAAGGACAAAGTCTATGAGCAATGAAATGGGAAATAAACCTGGGCCTAAACAATACAAAATATTGTAAATCTTGTACAATAGGGATGTATACACATGAGGATGTTTTCAGTGCTAGTAGGAGATCGTCAAGAGTAGACACATATAACATGGTAAACGTCGTCAGGTGTTATATGAATTTAAATATGCATTCAATAAATATTAGAATAGTTTTTCTTCTTCTTAGCGTGTCCACATGTCATTCGTAATGGCTTGCGGTGGTGTCAGGATTCAACTGAGTACGCTGACCCGGGTTCGCGTGTATCCATGATACGGACCGCTCCTATTTTTTGAGACTGGGGCGGATTGGGAACAGTCAGGGGTTTTAACCCTACTCGTTATTCTACACTGACTGACATGTACAGTTGTGACTCTACTGTACACGGGACCGACGCAAGCATGGCCAGGGCAGAGTCAAAGTGTGCAAAACCCTAATTTGTCGACCACCTTTTTTTTTAATTTTTTCATTGCTATTTGGAAAGAAGGTGTTCTCAAGAAAATCCCAAAGTTTTTTTCAACCCTGGTATATTCTTGCAGTTCTATTTCTCCAGTTAAAGTTCAAAATTGGTCAAATTATTTCCAAGCTTACAAACATCAATATGCATCGAAACTCTGTATCTCTTTAAAGGTAAATTCTCGTATTTTCTATATATATAAGTCTTCTGCAGAATATATATTAAGACAAGTTTTTTTTTTTTACAAATATTTTTTTCCCTTCAAGAAATTTTAATCCCTAAACATCTGAAAAATCTATGGAAAATCATCATTTTTTGAAATATAAACCGTAATTTATATTTCCGCCTCTAAATTGATACGGACGTCCGTTAAAAAGATTGTTCTTTCTGATGATCCCAAATTTACCTGCAGTCTTCAACGCTAGGGATTGTTTTTTTAATGACGCCCGGTACGACCAAAAATAGAAAAAAATGCAACGTGTGGCGTACTAGGCACGGACCCATGATCCGCGTATGTAAACACTCCGCTTACCATGCAGTATCTATATAGGTTAAGATATTCGTCGATCTCCGTCTTTAAATTTATGGCCTACATATCATTCTTAGGAAAGATTATCCTTTACAATGACAAAAAAAAAATCTACTCGAAATCGTTTGTAATCTGAAAAAACTCGAATCATTTTATGAGTAACCTACCAGAGCAAAATAATATTATCGACCAATCAAAAACAGCATGTTGAGACGTTTATGGAACTCAAAAATCCTTCCACTCGATTCCTTGGGTCACCAAACTTATATCCATGCAATAACCATTGTTTATATATTGGTCTGAGTTTAATCTGAAAAAGTTCTCGACCCATCAGAAAACAGTATTTTGATGACGTCATAGGATCTCAAAACTGCTTCCACTCGATTTCTGGGGTCACCAACCCCTATATCCATGCCACCACGACGTATTATATGTGGGGCCGAGTTTACTCTTAAAATATTCTCGACCAATCAGAAAACGGTATTTTGATGACGTCGTAGGAACTCAAAAATGCTTTAATCGATTTCTTGGGTCACCAACCCTATTTCCATACAATCAAGTCATTGTATTATATATGGTCTGGATTTAATCTTGAAAAAATATTCTCGACCAACCAGAAAACAGTATTTTGATCACGTCATACTATTTGTTTATGCAATTTTTGTGACAATGCTAGCTGGCACTTGCACATTTTTACAAAATATGAAAATTTCTTCAATTTGCTCACAAATGAAGTTGTCTATGCTTTGTGATAATTAAGATACATTTACACATAAAAATAACATACTCAAACACAGATAGGGAGTTAATAAGAGGTAAAGAAATCCAGGTAATTTGTAGGCTACTTTAAAGTTTTCCATAACTTTAATCAAATGTGTAATATTACATAACTCATAACTCTTACTCATTGATAGTAAAACCAAAGGTCCACAGACCGGTGAAACGGGGTGCATGCCATTGGAAACATGGCCTACGACTTGCGTTTCTATTGTAAACGCCATTCCCGTCCGTCTGCGGATTATGTCGCCGGCGAAATCATAAAGCGTTCTGTTTAGCCTATAAGAAGCTCTGATTTTGTCATCTTTCAGGTGAGGGCTAATATATCAGAGCCTTACACCCATGCAAAAAATATCGATTTGAAACAATCTTGAGGCGCCTTTTTTTCAAAGTGCCAGTGTCTCTTTACACTAGCTAAGGGATCAAAATCTGACGTCATTACATACGGGGCTTGGAACGCGAAATGTCCAGAATGTCATAAATTTGGTGTGTAATGAAAGATTACCCCTCGACAAAGAAAAAAGAGCCAGGATCGCAACAGAATTTGGTTTAGCACGGCTGGTATTGGCCATCGGATAAGATTTATTTGATCGTAAATTCATCATTAATAAAGGTTATCAGCAATTATCATTCTATCGAAACATCAAATTTTATATAGAATGGTTGAACCACCCAACCCAATTAATTTTTTCCACAGTGACCCCATACTGGAGAAAAGAACTTTTAACCTAGGGTAGACCTACCCCCCTAGGAGAATCCCTGAGGAAATTACCCTGAGACCAGTGGCCATGATAATATAATAAAAAATAAATCTCGACAATGGCTAATACCATATGAGCATCATACAAATTCCTCTGTGCTGTCCTTGTGCATACAAAAGTTGCTCCGATTCAAAAACAACCTGGGAGGTGAAGATCTTCGAGCGTTAACCTGGAAGTTTACAATTTTGGAATAAAACTGTGCCGTTAAAGTAGTACATATTGCATATGAAGACTATATTCAAAAGAACACCGCACAAGAGTTAATTGAGCTTGTGACAGTGACATTAACGACCTAAACCCCCTCCCCCTCCCTCCCCCAAAAATTAAAGCTATACAACTATGCTATTACAGTAACCAGGTTTAATTCGTTGCTCACCCTGAAGCTCCCTGTGTATATTCAAAGAGCGGGATATGCTTGAAATAAATTAGGCATTGACCAGTTTTTGTCTGATACATGACAAGCCCCACTCAGTTGGATGAGTACAATCATACTCAAATACGGGTCTATCATCCAACCGACTCTTCCTGACTGAAAAATACCCAAAGAATTTAACAATAACTCGTTGTCACCCTCCAATTGCTCTCTAAAAATTTTGGAGCCCTCTTATTACTTTGCGCACATTGCGGCTTCCCGCTCCATCATTGATTTTCATCAGCTATTCCAGCCTAAACAATATCAGACCAGATCAATCTGGTGTTGGGTAACAGCCTCCTAATACCCTTAAGATTTTCTTCCACCCTATCCCTAATTTCCCAAGTGGGCATGCCTAAAAATGTCATTTTTGACCTAGTGTAGGATCAATGTGTTTGGTAAAGGATTTCTCTACGATCCTTGATAGTCGTTTGACCAATCCTGCATCCTTAGCGCCACTCCACCACGCACACACCATACCGCCACCAGGTAGTCCTGGGATTTGAGTTCCCTGCGCGTTTGTCAATCGAGTCACCAACCACCCACGTGTGTGTATGGTCTGCAAAAGTTAAACAAACAGCAAAGTACATGTCCAATGAACCTTAGTAAAATATTGATTTACTAAACTAAATAATGTGAACGAGGACAATTCAGCTACCAGACTGGAGATTACCTGAAAGGAAGCATAAACTGGCCTTTAATCCAATGTCCACCTAGGTAAAGAAAAATCGTGATATTTAATACAAAAATTTGATCGGTTGAGAGTGTACTACTCAACAAGTGACTAGAGCGACTTACTCAAATACATACAATTAAGTTAACATCTGATATAAGTCTAAAGTCTAAGAACTTCCACCTATCAATGTCCTTAATCACTGGGCCTCAGAAAACATACTGCTGCTGCTGTCCCGCCGTCACCAATCCTAAAACTATGTGAACAAAGAAGCTCGGAGAAAAACCCAATCCTTACCCCATCTTTGAGAATTTTGAAAATTGTCAGAAGTAATTACTTCACCATGAAATGTAAAAATAAAACGGTTCCTGCACCCTTGGTCTCAAACTCAAATAATGCAGCTCGTGCCACAGGACATAAAATAGGATTTGAAAGAACCCTGAATTTGAAGTTGAAATGTTGAACCCCTTTGGTCAGTATTTGAATACCTAATCTTAAGAGACAAAAAGAGCCCGAATGTTAGATCTCATTGCAATAATTTAACTTCATCTCCGATTGCCGCCATTCTGCGACTTCCCCTACTCTAGAAAACAAAAAAGGCGAATAAAACGCAGCCTTAAACATTGTTCCTATAAGAGGAAGTACACACCCTTGGGGAGATCCCTTACTAATTTTTCCTTAGCACATGGGGGAGTACGAGAAGTCTCCCGTCTGCTCTTGAATTTGTCCTTCTGCAACCTTCTTTAAGTTTTTAATTAACCAAAACGTCGTAATTAGGCCATGCATTGACATTATGTACGAATGAAAGTGCTGACAAATGCAAATTTATTGTAGATGGCGCAAAATTTTCAATTGATAAATTGAAACACATTATAATGTGAATGTCAGGAGCTGCCCACAGAGACTGTAAGGAATTGAATCCTAACATCAATAAATTTTCTCCAATACATCTCCTATAAAGACCACCATGTCCCCGAACCAATGATGCTGCAAAAACGTTGGGTTTCGAGTACTACAGAGTCCAAAAAATTAGCGGAACTGCCCGACCTTCTACATCTCTCCTGTGCTTAACCTTCTGAACCGCCGCCTGGGAAACGTGACAATGCATCCCTATGTTATTGTCATACCTACAATATGTCTACACAGAATGCAATTAACTTAAAGCAGTTTTTTCTGCACACCAAAAATCTTATAAGTTTCATTATTTTTGGGGCACTTTGAAGATTGCTTATTGATCAAATTCACAACGGGCATGTTGTCGGACCTAATAATAACCCTCTTCCCTTGCAACTGGTGTCCCCACAAAACAACAGCAAACCCTCACTTTGAAAATTCCAGCCATCTATTGATTTATTTCTGAAACTAACATCCTAGGCCACCTCCCTGGAACCATTATCCCCCCCCCCCCCAGTGGCGTAAATTTCTTTTTGGCATTGGGGGGTATGGGGTTTTGACGAAAATTTATAATGAAACGCGGTTTGCTAACGCGTCGAAAAGAGTCATTACGACACTTGTGCGCGTTGAAGCGCGCAGAAATTACCAATTTGTAAACTATTATGGAACATATGAGGTTATTTTGGTCACAAACACCTGGATAGGCATCAACATTGGGGGGATGAGAACCATCCCCCCCTCATCAAATATATTGGGGGGGATTATCCCCCGCATCCGCCCCGGATTTACGCCTATGATTTTCCCCTTAAAATCCTCCAAAACCTATTCTCCCACTAGCATCTGTATAAACTTTAGATCAGAATCCTCAAACCAAGCTTGATCAGGAAAGATTGCACTGCCATTAAAATGGTCAAGAAACAGCAACCATGTTTTCAAGATCCTTCTTAGCCCCTACAGTTAATTTCAATTTGCCCAAGGTTTCTCGATACCACATGTCATCAATTAGCCTCCGTAAGAAGGCCCGCCAGGTGTTACAGCTTTGCAAACAATGACAAGGATCCAATGACTGACTGCAACTCACCAATGAAACTTGTTGAGCTTTAAGACTTTCTTCCTATCTCAGTTACTTATTTTGCGGAATAACTACCACTTGCCCTAATTGAATCATTTCTAAGCCCTAAATAAGTGAGTTTTTAGTTTGTTGGACCTACGGATTTTTCTTTAGGCACGCGGACACTAGATCGTGGCACACTCCCTCAAAAATTTCAACAAGTATGGCCACATGATAACTTTTCTGATTTCCATAGAACCTCATAAAGAAAGTCATCAGCATAATGTGTGACATTGTCTGTATTTGCAGCCCTTTAGCCGCCCCACTCAATAACTAAGAACATTTTTCGAACAAGGCAGGTGAGCAAGAAGCTCCCGTTGGAAGAGCCTTGTCCACAAAATACTTATCCCCACCTTCAGTCCTAGCAACTAAAATGGGCTTCTGGATTTATTGGTAAGCCTAAATGCCGATTCAACATCTGCCTTGCCATGAGGGCGCCCTTACCATTACGACCACCAACTGCACGGCGAAATCAAAGCTTGCATATTTAACAATGCAAACTCAGGGTCTATGCCATCAAATTTACCGACTGCCAGTCAGGGAAAAGACAAATGTTAGAATCAACGAAATTTACCAGGTTCCGATTTTGGGAACCAAGCCGATCGGAGAAATCATCAAATTGAAATCGGATTTGTGAAAACGGGCCTGCAAGTGCGCTTGGCAATCACCCTCTTCAGACTTTTGCTAATGCCAATTCTGGATCAGCATCTACAGATTTCCAATTTTGTGAATCTCTAAAAGATCTCACACCCCGAAACCCTAATTTAAAACAATATACCCATCCTTTAAAACCTTAGCCGACTTTTATTGGATCAGATCCAACAACGGGATTAAATTTTGCCGAAATTTTAATCGGTGATGGTAGTGCAACCTACACAGAATTGAATATCTTTGCATGTAACATGATGTGACCTGGCACAACTTATCTGCCTTTTTAGCAACTACTGGCTCCGTGCCCAAATTCCTTGCATTGGGAGCATTGTGGCAAAAGTAAATGCAGTCTTTTCGAGAACAGAGACTGCTTGTTAAAGTCGAAGCAGACTCTCCGCCCGAGCCCCTGCTTGACCTGATGAGGAACTCCACTAGATCTACGTCGAATGTGCGGACGAAACCCCCCTCCTGACGTCCGAAACGGTGGAATTGAGAACATTTGATAGTGACATCGACCAAAGTTCACCTTCAACAAAGACCATGATTTCTTCGGGGTTGAACTTCTTGCAGCATGCGCCCTTGTTTATCATAATGATCTCCAACCAAAACCTGGAAAGACGGCGCAGAAATAGTTCAATCAATGTGCATATCTTAATATTCCAAAGCCGGTTGGGAGCGCCTCTAAATAAATAGAATAAAAATAAAAAATGCCGAAGTCCAAAATGAGATTGAAGTATCATTTGTTTGGGTTTATTAGACTTCCAAACAATCTGACCCCCTTGAGATACCGGCACGCCCATGCATGCTCCTTATCATCCTGTTTCTTGCAAGGTCGCTTTTTTCCAAAAGCACAGCGAAATCCACATATTTCCCCATTTATAATTTTTGATCTCATAGTCTTTGGGATAGACATCCCCAATGAGGCACAAACGCATAAGTGGTGAAAACCCATCTGTTTTTTGTTGATATACAGGATCAAAACAAGATGAAACCCCCCCCCCCTGAAAAACCAGACATAGCACATGAATTTGACATATGAATCAATGGTTGGACATATTTAAGACTGAATCACCAACAGCAGCATTAGTAACTAAGTCGAAGCTGAACAATTATTTACATTTACGTCACACTGCCCTGCTGTGTACCCGTTGCTACTGTTGACATAATAGAACTGCAAGTAGGAAGGGACAACATGTATTAGCCATATTACCTGAAGTACAAAATGAAGGACAACCCATTCATTGTGGCAGAAGTAACATTACTAAAAGAACTAACAACATTGCGGCCTACATTTTTATTGAAATTACCTTGCAATAAGTGGTCAGCTAACAACCTAGGATGCTGCACTCCCTACTGACTAGGCTGAGTGGGCTGGGACCGACTGCCATCACACCACCAAACCTTGGCTTGGTTGTTGAATTCGCTGTTGTGGTTATGCCATAGGCTGCTGTAGCTCTGAGGTAGCTGATGTTGTTGTTGTTGCACAACCCACATGTCCACTTGCTGAGGTGGCGTCCCTGAACCAATTGATTACTGTCCCCCAGAGCACTGGTTGCTGATTTATTGACCAGCACCCTGTTGCTGAGGTAATTGCTGTAGTTGATTTTGATTGACCCGTCCCTGCTGGCCCTAGGCAATGTTCGTTTTTGATTTCTGATGACAGTCCCCTGCTGCTGAGCAGTTGTTGTTTTCCCTTTGACCTGTCCCTGCTGGTGTTTTGACCTTGACTTGACCAGTCCCCTGCTGCCTTTGATTTTTGACTAACCAGCCCCTGCCGCTGAGGTAAATTCTGTTTGTTTTTGTTGTTGTTTGCGGAACGGATTTTCCCAAGCGGTTGGCGTACTGAACTAGAACCACTTGTCCCTGAACACTTTGACCAGCATTATTAGCATTATCACTTACTGCAAAAACTAGGTATTAGCAGCAACCAGATTCCGCATCTCGTTTTTGCTTGTGCCGAGTTTGACGTACATTAGGATGTGGAGGTTTGGCGAAATCCAGACGTACTCGCACTGGTATTAACCGTCTCAGTTTGAGATGCCGATGGGCGTCTGTTTTTAGACTTCTACGACACCATTCCGAACATAATCAATCAAAAGTCTGTGGAACCGGCTGCCGATGCCGATGATAAAATCCAAAACAAATTCCAGTAAGCAAACACTTACGACAACGTACCAATGAGCTTGAAATTTCCGCGGAAACAGTTAAATGAAAATACCCTTTAAAGTAGCTGTAGAAACACTGGATTGATCACGACCTATGAAATGTGACGATCGCCGGGAACGATCTTAAGACACTTTTTCATATGTCCTATCCGAGCAAAGACCAATAAGCTGTGATCAAAACACAATAGCGCACTCGACTGACATAAACAAAGTACATCATTGGTTCACTCGCACGACCGGAAAAACAACTGCCTATCACTGACCCAGGTGAACGAACTCTGACACGACCAATATGGGTACAACCATTTTCTCTGCGGGGGTAAACCAGTTGTCTCACGAGGGCCGTTCGACAAACTTATTTTATGTCAGTTGCGATTGTCTTGTGTTTAGTGAGGGTTTGGTCTGTGTTCTGTGTTGGGTCGTGGTTCATGTTCAGCTGTCGTTTAGGGTATATTGCCAATGTGTCCCGGGTGCACGTGTGTGACATATATATATGTGTGTTAGACTGGTTCCATTTCTCAAAAAAGTGCTTCCTACAACATGACGAAGGCATTTTTGAGTAAAGCAATTGGGTTAGTGTTTTTAGATGAAATTTTATGCTAATTCCAAATTTTCTGGTCCCCAAGCTGAATTTTGAGAGGAAATGTGCCTAATTGAGGCAAATAAATTCAAAATGGCCGCCATTTTAACGTTTGTTTTGTACATAACTCAAGATTAGGCTGTAATGGACTTCATTCTTGTGTCTATACAAATGTTTTAAGGGTTAAGGAATACAATAAGATCATTAGTGGTTTATGTCATTAGGTCAACTTAACATTTAATTTGCATAAAAATTCAAAATGGGCTGCCATTTTGACATTTTGTACATAACTCAAGATTTAAGGCTTGTCCTTCAGTCTTGTTCATACAGTTTTTCAGGGTCACGGAATTAAATTAGATCATTAGTTATGGTCATGCGCCATGAGTTGGGGTATACAAAAGAGGGTGGCGTTACCTTTTCCCCGGTGGGCTCACCCAACCGGCACCACTGACAATGGTTCCCCATCATATTTGGTTCTATCCCATTGGATATTTTTGTGATACATGATTGGACGCAAAAACTGTATTACAACAGGGGTTCACATCTATGTTCGCTCTCGCGTGCCATATTTGTCCGCGATTTTGGTAACGATCATTACGGTCAGTATCACAGATTGAGTGAGCCCACCGGGACCTTTTCACAAATATTTTTAGACATTTTTTATTGTATCATAAGAACCAAGTTAGGTATTCAGTTGATTTGTATTTCATTTTAAAGGGAATTTATCTTTGATATGGTAGCAGATTCAATTTTGTGCTATTTTTTACTTTTTGAGTTGTCATAATTTTGAGTCAGTCGGGGTCAGAGAGGGTGGTGCCTATACGGATGAGGTGCCTACGGATGAGGCATGTGTTAAAGTCTAGGGATTTTTGATATTCAGGGCTTTTGCATTTTTTTGTTTTATATCTTTGTAACCCTGACATGTATTAAGATAAATAACATCTCATTTTGTTTGTTATTTATGTGGCATTCACTTTGACTCATACAACAGTTTAAGCTGTGATGTTAATTGAAGGTTAACAAATTAGACTGCCACAAAATTTTGTACTTTTTACATCAAAATTTCACTTTTCCACCTTAAATGACACTTGTGGCACCCTGTATATGCACATACAAGTTGCATATTTGTCTTCCTTACATTTTTAGCTTTACAACAATGTATAGTTTTATAGCTATCTCAAAAAAAATTGATGACTTACTCTCATTTAAGTGTGAAAACGTGTAATATTTGGTAGTTTCCAGCATGTAACACACTTTGCTCCCAACTCATGGTGTATGACCTTATAGCATTAGGTCATGTTGACAATTAATTTGCATACAAATTCAAATTAAATTTATGCAAATTGTCAATATATGGCATAATACCTTAACTGATGGTCTAGTTGTGTTCTCTGACCCTGAAAACATATGTATAGACACAAGAATGAAGTCTTTACAAGCCTTAAATCTTGAGTTATGTACAAAAAATGTTAAAATGGCGGCCATTTTGAATTTATGCAAATTAGGCACACTTCCCCTAAGAATTAGCTTTGGGGACCGGAAGATTGGAATCAGCATAAAATTTCCATATAGAAACACTGTTTCAATTGCTTTTACTCAAAAATGCCTTCGACTAGTTGCTTTTTGAAAAATGGAACCAGTCTATGTGTGTGTGTGTGTGTGTGCGAGTGTGTGTGTGTGCGGGGGTGTGCATGTGTGTGCGCGCATGTGTGTGTGTGCATGCGCGTGTGTGTGAGAGGGTGTGTGCGTGTGCGTGTGTGTTCACTTGTGTGTGTTCGAGTGTGTGTGAGAGAGCTGTGTGTGTGTGTGTGTGTTATTTAAGCAGAAAACAAGACAACATGCACAAAACACAAATGATTATACTAAAAAACACTAAATTTTTTGCCAAAAGGTTTGCCACAATTTACACTGAAATAATATCGAGAATCTGATAAGATTATTTACATTGTAATTCAAGTCATTTTGAAGCTGAGAGAGAGAGTGAAAGAGAGAGAGAGAGCGAGAGAGGCAGAGCAAAGGAGAGTAGAGAAGTTGTTGAACTTTTGTAATGAATCTTTTGACAAAGTTGGCTTTTCATATGATTTATTCCATGATGAACAACTTACAACGGAGTTCTTTTAAGAAATTACTTAATATTAACATCTTACAACATTACTACAAGGGTTACATCCTAGTCAAAACCTGAAACCTCAAAACATGGTATTTTCTAATTTTTGCATAGGTACAGGCTGATTAAAAAGAAGTTTCCTCAATTTTGTCATGGTTTAGCAACAAATCTGAAAGGAAGTGTCTGTATAATAATAAATTATATCAATGCACAGAGCAATTTCAGAAGGTCTAAAGTTTAAAAAAATATTTTGCACATGCCAAATCCAAGTTACAGGCCTACTCGTTGAAATAAAATCACCCATTTTCCTGACTGTACGGATCTGGCCAGGGTAACTTGCATCAGTTTCTATTCAAGCCAAATCAATAAAGCGTGAACAAGACACATCCACTGCTTTGCAAAAAATACTCGTTATACTTTTAAAGGGGGATGGCCCGATTTAAGTAGATGAAGTTTTCATCTTGATAGAATGGACTTCACCCGAAAACTCCATCTGTAAATTTTCGCGGCTATATTTCAATCCGTTTTGATGTGAGACCTCAAAACGTTATTTTGTAAGCCCATAGAGTGCTGTGTAAAATTAATATTGGTCGACCAAAATGGGGCGTATTTTCGCTCATAACTTCCAAACTAAACATTCTTTAGCCCTAAGATTTCACAGGATAAATGAGAAAATTAGTAGCTTCCTTCTGATATCAAAATTTGGACCACTTCTGGTAAAATTTGGGGTCCCTGGGGACGAGGCTATTAGCGATCGGGCCATGGACCTTTAAGTTTGGCTTTTATACTCAATATTCATGAACCATAAATCAAAAATATAATTAAATTCATCTTTCATCAAGCAATGTAACTACTTTTCAACGCATTACTGTTTCTGCAATAATGTTTTTTCAGAACTGCAAAACATGCAACGTTTCTTCTAAGAAATGTCTACCAAGAGGAAACAGTGCTATAGACTGGCGAGATTCAAAATTCGACATCATTTAAAACTGTCAGCATTTACAAATTTGCTTTTTATTGATGAATTTTGAGTGTGAGTATAAAAGTAAAACTTACATTTTGACAATGAAAGTTTCAAAATAATGGAGGCTTCTTTGTTCAAGCATTATTCTTAAGCAAAGTCCAACCACTTGAAACAGTCTCGAAGGAGCTCAAGAGAGTCGCCTTGTGGAAAGAAAGACTTGCCATCAAACAAGTAACATCTATTGGCATTGAACCTGGTGAGCATCCCCCACCTGGAGCTGACTCCTCATGAGCTGAATGGCGATGCCTCAACAGATTGAGAACCAGAATTGGTCGATCTAAGGTTTCCCTGCCGAAGAGGGGCTACCTGGAAGCAGATCAGGACCCCGATCAGGACACTACCTGTGGTTGTGGAACAGCACCACAGACAATGGAACATCTCTTGGTCTGCCCATTGCTGGAGCAACAATGCACAAACAAGGACCTTGCGGAATTCAGTGAAGCAGCCAGACGTTGTACCTATCTCTGCCTGGATCATATTTGAGAACCACAGTGTTTAGACACGATAAGAAGAAGAATTGATTTGGTGTAAATAGAAACTGTTGCAAACTACCCAGATGTATACAGTCAGGGAAATGGATGGTTTTATTCAAATTTGTATAACTCGGGCCCGGAACTCGGGTTCGACAAGAGCAAATTAAAAAAATCTCGTTTTAATTTAGACATTCAGAAACTGCTCTTTCCAATGACAATTTAGTTCACAAGAATTCCTTGTAAACAGGTTATTTTTACTAAACTGCAATAGAAATGGGTAAATTTATATTTGAATCAGAAGCTATAGTGCTGAGACCCTGTAAAACATAATGATAAACAGAAAGATATAAAGATCAATAATTGCTTCTGCTTATGATGACTGGGTGATCACAAAATGAAAACACTATTTTGCCTGTTGCCTGTTTTGCCTGTATTTTGCGCAACGAAACGAAACAGGCTCAGAGCGCCCATTGGTTTACATGCTTGTATGACAGACATACATACTTCCAAGAGCTACAGTGTGGGATTTTGACTAAAAATATCTTAAAAGTATTTTTTTTCCGTTACTACTATATCCATTACGTCCCTAGAGGAAAATGACTCGCAACCTGACGATCACCGCGGTAGCGGTATTTTTTTTGTTGCCAGATCTAAGGCTGCGCATTATGGTCGCTGAACGAAAACATTGATTACCAACAGTTGTACATGTGACCCTGGCAATTTAAGTGTTTAAAATTTGCGGCCATCTTGACATATCTGAAACAAAGAAATAATAGTTTCTATTAAGGTAATACAGGCCTATATATCAAAATTCCCATGCAATTCCAGATTGTTTGGGTCAACACATAATATAGTATTCAAGGTTTCTCATTTTTGGTGTTTCGTTGGTGGTCTATGAATAGTATGACTCACGACTCATCTGACAGTTTTAGAATAGTTTTGTTTAAATCCTTCATTATCCTTGGCCCATAAAACACATAATTTGACACCAAACTCATCATCCTAGGTCCTGTATAGTATGAGATATAAATGATATACGGACCATCTTTGAGAATAGGGGTGCATGAAAATTCCCATTACTTTGTTATCCATGTAACAGTTGTGTAAATAGTTTTAATGAATTCCTTCACCAAGAACATCTTTAATTTGATACCACAATCAATTTCCTATGTTATATACTAAGAGATTTTTAGTGTGTGTCAATACGATATCAGCCATCTTGGAAAATTGCACCACATGAAAAATATGATGGTTTGGAAACACATTTAATGAACTCTTTGACCGAGAAAGAATATTTTAACACCAAAATTGTCTTCCTAGGTGCTTTTGGCTTTAACATGGCTGCCATTTTGGAAAACAAAAATGACGTCGTATGAAAATTGCCACCACTTTTAATTTTGTCATCATATGTTTTCATGAACTCCACAAACCAATGGTCAATTTTAGCTATGATGAGAAATGTTATTTTTTCGGCCAGGGTACCCGTCTCCTTTACTGGTTGGTGCTGCAGTATATAGGAACACGAAAATGCAGTAACGTAACTCTAGTGAGAATATCCCCACAACGTCAAGGAAAATAACCCAACAACGTTAACAAATCACGATGTTCACTTGTACCAATTAAAACCCCACAACGTATCTCTAGTAAGTGATAAAGCGTGGAATCCAATGGGTGTACTGAGCCTGTTTCTTTTCGTTCCGTTTGGGAAAAATACAGTAAACCATTGAAAGGTAACCCTTACTGTGGAAAATGATATTTTCCATGCACAAATTCTTATATTTTTTTAATTATGGAATTCCGAACAACTTTAGAAAGTAAAGAAGAAATTTGAGCAGCAAAAAAATGTGAACTGTGGGTGACACAAGATGCATCTGCAAACCTGGTAAAACTCACTCTGATCTTGCATGACTGTCGGTAAAACACCGTTAATGTTTCGGAATATTTTATAGACATCATTACAGGATATCTTCACCATAAAATATACACAGAACAAAGGCATAATGATACTTTGCAATAAATTATGTCAAATAGGAGTCACTTAGGGTCGTTTTATTGCTCTGGTATACACCTTTTGGTTGACACTTTTTCATCTTACTGTAGCTTTTTAGTGCAGTGATGGATCACATTCATACTTGGTATGCTTATATATTGAGACAAGGGTCTTATGTGGGGCAACAGGTCATTCAGGGGGTCACTTAGGGTCGTTATATTTCTCTCTTATTCTATGACCCCATTATCGGACGACGTATTTGGGACCACTGTCCCTATTTTTAAGTCTTAAATCATAATTGAGATGTTGATGTTATTCACTTTTACACTTTTTCGAACTGATGGTTGTGATTATAAGAAGTGTACCTTCAGGGTGTTAAAAAAAAATCGACAAAGTCAACTTGAACCAACAAAGCAAATCTAATAATCTAAAACTTACAGAATTAACTCACTGGTTGCGTATAAATTTCCTTTGCACAGCTGATGCTCATAACCTTCCTTACGTATCAATCCTCCCACCCACCTCCTGCGTAACAGTATTCCGTATCCCAGCTTTAATCGTTTGAGGCGAATCTGCAGCGATAACGAAGATTTTCGTGAACGTGCTGTTGAGATTATGTCTTTCTTTCATTCTCGTGGTTACCACCCCAGATCATTTACCGACTCTGCTCTTAGTCGTAATCGCCAAGACATCTCAAGAAATGCCCTCCAACTCATCCACAGAATCTACTAGCAATAGAGTTCCACTTGTGCTCACTTATCATCAGGCTACTACTAAGATCGCCAAAGTCGTCGGAAGAACATTTATATTCTTCAAGCTGATGTCTCGATTGCTAACATTTTTCGGTCCCCCTCATTGTGCTTACCTAGCGATAAGAACATACTGCGATCGCTTGTGACCTTCACTCTTCAGTAGTCGCTTCTAGGTCCGGATCCACCAAACCTGCAAAAGGTCCGGGTAAGGACTGGCGATCAATCTCCTCCAGGATCATTGCTGTCCCACAGGACTATCGCATTAAGGACTCACTCACTGTACATCTACTAACTTGATAATTTCAATTATTTGCCACCAAATGTAACCTTCTGTATATTGGCGAGACCAAACGTAGTATGGCCGATCGTTTAACTGAGGCATTTACGTTATCCGTCTTACACTCCGGACCAGCCTGTTGCCAACCATTTTGCCAATAATCACAGCAAGGATGACATCAAAATTACAGGCGTTTCACTTTGTCATGGTTCAGATCAGTTAGAAAAGATACTGAACAACGCAGCATTCATATCTTGGGTACACTCCCAACCAGCAGGGATTAATGAAGCTTCACCGCATTCAAAGGGGAGTAATTTTTTGCGTCGTCTCTTTTATGACACTTGGGACACTTGTTCTTGCAGGCACGTTTTTTCAACAGTTCATTCACCCTACCCCATTTTAAAAGACATTTCTGTTTTTCTCGTACGTTCGTATTCAACTTGTTGATATGTGATTCTCTCCCACGTCCGGGTTCTTGTATTTTGCCTTGTCACATTCTAAGTGCGTCACTTACTCAACAATCACCAGAGAAGGCGATGCCCGAAACCGTGGTATTACAAATCATGTATTCACGGGCAATATCTATGACCAAATGTTTTATTTGTTATATTATAATATAGGTATAATATATATAGATATATATATATATATATATATGATATATATAATATATATATATATATCATTATATATATTTATACAGGATATATATATATAGATATATATATAATATATATTTCTATAATTATATATATATATAATATATATATATATATATTATAATCGTCGCTGGCGGGGAAAACCTCACATGCAAAAAACACGTATGTAAAAAGGGGGCCCCAGTGCTAAAACCCTATGTGCAGTTGAGTGCGTGATCAAGCTCAGTGTTACGTAAGCAAAAGCTCCAGGTGCGCATATTTTGCTTTGAGCAACGGTTTAAATCATCTAAATGTTTGACTGAAGGAAAAGGAAAAATCCGTTCATCTCAAACTTTGGAATGCGCATTTAGGTGACTATCTTTAGTTCTAGTTCACTATTTTTCATAAATACACAAAAAAATTTAACTCAAAATTCTCTGAGAAAGCCTTTAAATGAGTTAAAAGTGTGACTTAGTCATAAAATATTATAAATTATCTAAGTAACGATATATACGTAAAGCGAACGTTATTAAAAAAACCAATTTGTTTGAAAATAAGGGCGCCCTCCTCGTTATATTACGTTACGTTAATATAACTTAACGTAACAATATAAAAATATACCTGGTATATGTGCATATCTGGTGTGTGGTGGAACAAATTAGAATGAACAGAAGCGTCAGAAGGAGAAGGTACGGAATGCTGATCCGAAGTGAGCTGACCGGGGGCAGGACATGCCAACTTAACGGCAAAAGAACGGGGCATCAACTTCCGGCGAACCAAGTGCTAGTCTTATTCAAAGGATCAACGGTAGGAGGGAACTCTTACGCAGATCGAACGGTCACACACAGACTTACTAAAGGCTAGGCTGGTCACGAATACTTAAATCTATATGACCGTTATGGAAATTACGCTTATTTTGCAGTGCGTTAAAGTCAATCATTTATTACCAAATAATCATATTACTAAATAAGTTAAGGGAGATTTTATAATGTACTGAGGACGAGAGAATGCCATTGTAAATGCACGTAGCAGCCCAAATTAACGTTTGGAAACCCTACCCCCCCCAACTCACCAAATCGAGCAGGTCCCCCGGTCGACTACCACCCCCCCTCCGAGTTACAAGAACAATGGCGGCGCCCTACTGAATTATACAGACAAGGATTGCTGCGCGTACAGAGGGTAAAATGGACATGAACTTTCCAGTGAGTTGATTTATACAATATAAAATCACCTTTATTATCCGCAGTAGATCTAACTTCACTGTTGTAGTAAACACTTACAAGGAGGGCGCCCTTATTTTTTTTAATTTTCGGTTTTTTTGTTTTTTAATATACATAATGCTTGTCCATATACTAATCAACTGTGTGAAATAGCGTAAGCTCAAATCGAAGTCCTTCATATAGAAACTCATAAGTTTGCGTTTAAATTCCGATCCGGCATTTGGTTATACACAGTTTCCTATGGCCACAACACAGTTATCATTATCCACAGTAAACATAATTGTTTACTGCATGAAAAGGAAAAAATCCGATTCATCTCAAACTTGGAATTGCGCATTTAGGTGACTATATGTAGTTTCTAGTTGACTATTTTTAATTAAATACACCAAAAATTACAACTTCAAAATTCTCTGAGAAAGCACTTTCAAAGTGAGTTAAACTTGTGAATTAGCTAATTTAACATATTATAAAGTATTCTAAGTAACGTAATAGAAACTATGTTTAATATATGTGCAATTCTGGTGTGTGCTCATAAATATTATAAATTAATCAAGTAACGTAATATAAACTATGTTTAATATATGTGCAATTCTGGTGTGTGTGGAACAAATAGAATGAAACAGAAGGTCTCAGAAGTACTGGAAAATGCCTGATCCGAAGGGAGCTGACCGGGAGCAGGACATGCCAACTTAACAGCAAAAGAACGGCATCAACTTCCGGCGTAACCCAAGTGCTCAACGGTAGGAGGGCGCTTACGCATATCAGAACGGTCACACACAGACTTTACTAAAGGCTAGCCTGGTCACGAATATTTAAATCTATATGACCGTTATCGGAAATACACTATTTTGCAAGCGGGTAAAGTCAATAATTTATTCCAAAATATCATATTTTTTTTATATTATTTAAAATTGGTTTTTTTGATATTTTATAATGTAAAATCTGAGACAGAGACTGCCATTGTAAATGCACGTAAGCAGTTCCCAAAATTACCTTTGGAAATCAATAACGCCCAAATCGAACAGGTCGGTTCTCCCCCCCCCCCCGGCTTACCAGAACAATAGGTGGCGCCCTACTGCATATACAGACAGAGATGCTGCGTACATGAGGGTAATGGACATGAACTTTCCAGTGAGTTCAAGACTTATGATGTAAGATAATATAGTTAGTACATGACTTCATATAGAGAGTGCTAGATTCTTCTGCGAGTTGAATCTTGAATCTTGAATCTTGAATCTTGAGTTGTTTGAGAGGCTATTGAAACAAGTGAGAGAGAAGATGCGGCATAACACCTTGATCCAGTTGATGAGTCATCTCTTCATAGCGACAGTTTATTGAGTATACAAATTTCCGTTGTCGGAATTGTCATAGTAGTCTCAGCTCCAATAGTTGTCGTCCGATTGTGTAGGCGTGTTCGGTTTCCATATTTCGTGGCCTCTGGTTATAAAGGATAACAAGCTACAGCCGTTGGGGCATTTATATGTAGTCGACCTCGTAGCCTTCGGGGAGTCCTAAGCGAGTTGATTTTCTCAGTAAGGGACAAGGCGTCCGTTGACACGTCTCACTACTGGAAATTAAAGTTTTACGCTGGAATATTCGCCAGGACTGTTGTAAGTTTGTACCAAACTATATAGGTAATTTAAATACTTAAAGGTTCCGTGAAAATGCTTTAGCATGGCAACATTTCGTGATGTATTTGGCGTACGCAACTGTGTGTCTCTATGGGGACGCCTTTTGGGGACGTCTTTTCCTTGTGAGGGCGTTTTAAACGAAGTCCCCACGAGCTTATTAATAAACAGTCTTAGACAGCCAGTCACCCTAATTTACTTAATGGAATACGTTTAAGATAATCGCTATTCCGTTAAAGACAGCCCGTCATACAAAGACAGTTTAACATTTATCAAACAAACTGGTTCAAAAAGACACTAATAAGCAGAAAAAAGCTTGCCTCCACAAACCCCATATCACCAAGAGCATTTTAATTTACTTATATAGTAGTATATAAATTCTATGTTGTCAAAAACGTGTGTAGTCCCCACAAGGCATAGAACGTGTGTGTGTGTGCGTGTGAGGTGCGTGTGCGTGTGTGTGTGTGTGTGTGTGTGTGTGATACCATATGGTGTACACGTAATATCCAAAGCCGGCGTGAAACCAAACCCAGCTTGCTCGCATCTGCTCGTATCGTCGGTTTGATAAGAATTGTTGTCCCCAATGCAATCCTGGGTGCTATCTTGTCCTGGGATGGTATGTATAGCGGTAGAGTCCACCTCTGTAACTGCCAAATTCTTGCGGCTCAATGAAAACAAAAATGGCAGAGAGTATTGATTACGTGGTAGAGGGGCGCCAGAGCAAGAGTTAAAAAATTGGCTTCTACTGGCGTTGCACTACAGGTCAGAGAATTTCCGATTTCCAAATAGTTCACATCGATTGTCACTTTAGTATAAGCGTTACCGAGCACATCAGTCCCATCATATCCACCACCGCCACACTTGTATTCCATACACGCACAAAATCGCCAAATACGTTTGTTACGATAACTTCACGTGTGCCAAAATAAGTTGTATCAGATGTAGTTGGTGTAGTACGACGGCGGACCTTTTACCAGCTCACTGGTTGCAGTGACTCTTATAGTGGATGTTAGTGAAGACAAAGGAATCGTAAAACCCACAAAGCAATAGTGGGACACGGGCAACGTGTTGGCAACGTTTTATTTCTGGGGAAAACGTGAGTATTGAATTCTGTGAAATGTGACTAGGTGTTGATTTGAAAGATTGCAATAGCCTTGACAGTGTCCCGGTAAAACTGAAAGTGCTTAGTGTCAGTACCTGCTGAGAACAAGCTCCCCCACGGCCTGCATTCTTGCCTGGAATACTGGCCCTTCTTCTTCATAGGCGTATAATGTCGTCGTCTTATTCGGATGCAGTGTGTCTCCCTTCTTGTATCAAGTGTGTAATCCAATTAGTGACATCAGCAGGATTTAATACAAATTTTGTTTGGTCAAGTTCAGCATCATTGGGATCAAAAGGGAATAAGGCTTTTCCATCGTGAGTATGATATATATGATATAAATCGTCGTTGGTTCTAATGGTGTTGAGGCAACGGCCACGTCACCCATCCTAGGGGAAGACACACACGGACACTCGAGTTGTTGTCGCCCAATTGAGCATACGTTGTTTCTTATCATCGCATTGCTACGAATCACTCAAATGGAAGTTACAACCAATGTTGATAGTAATATTTCGAAATTGCTCGTCTAGTATCCAATGATATGAGCCCAGCATCTCTGACTAGTAGGAATCTATCGATTGTACACACATCGCCTTTGATTGCTCCTCATTGCATGTGAATGACACATGCCGACCACGTAGTTCAATTTGGCGTTTTGTCTTCCGTATTAACTTTGAGGTTTTAACTCGCTAGATATTTCCCACGATCCCTTCTTTGTATCCAATATCATCTTTTTGTAGCACAATTGCCATTCACATCGAGGGGTGCATCAGGTATCATGTTGTGATTCAAGCCGTATTTCGAAGAACCCACAGATTTAAGGGTGCACCATTAGGATTTCCATTCCGATGGGAACACACCAAAAGACTGCAGATCTTGCAATCCCGTTTTCATCGACGTAGTGAAGTCACTTGGAGCCATTTCGGCATCAGCTTCATCGACGCATATCGAATTATCAATTGTAGCCATTACATACGACTATATCGCTCTCTCGCTATCGTATATGGACTCATTCTCAATAACCAGTTCTCCTACAGGTGGGCTTGGCCACTGGATACTATTGGTAAGGTGTTGCTATTTCTACTATCTATCATTTTCATGGCTCAGGAGGATGTTCATTCGCACAATCCTATGAACTACAGAACCACTAGCAACCTGAACCACTATATTAGCATCACTATACCTGTAAAAATTCTCATCACGAAAACACATAGATAACCCTCTTACCTGTTACTTTACACATATTAAAAATCCCTTTATTATCGTAGTAGATATAAGTCACCGTGTAGTTAAAACGACTAACAAAGCTATACTTGTTTCGTATTAGCTAGATTCTACCAGCCCTTTAATTACAATTGGATCTCGTGTACACGGTCCACATCCACAAGCCAGCACCCTTGACACAGAGCGTTACCCATCCACAGGCTAGATTGATAATTTGTGTTTGCGTTTGTTGGCAGCAGAAGTTCTCAGTCTCCGGGTCTACACACGAGAATTGGTCTGTTTTTGCGGTCCATGCATTCGATGTTCGCAAAGGTTCGTATGTCGTCTTCGTTTTTGTGTTAAAGCTTGAAGCAGTCGAAGGAAGTGGTATGACTTTACTCTTTGGCAGGCCACATCCTACAGGTGATTCTAATGAAATACCAAAATACAGAAGGCGATTAATTCTTGGGAACAAAGTTTGAGACAAGGGGCAGGGACCACTAAATTAAAAAATGACGGTAGGGTACGTGCACCGGTTCATGCCATTAGCAATTAAGTCTTCTCTGTTACCAGAACAAAAAGGTAAAGTCCAGATATGTTAATTTTGGCACATTGAGTTTGGCATGTGATTGTTCAAGACACCAGCAGGGTCCACCTGACATCCCTAACTTAATGACAGACAGGAACATTTGGCGCTACGTGGTGAACAGCGTCTCGGCTGCGGCGCTAGATAGAAATATAGAATCTAAAGAATGTGGAATCAAACTACGGTATTTATACATAGAAATATCAGTGTTTTTTTGTGCATACAATAAAAATAAAAGAGATGATACCTTTGAAAAAGTGGTTCAGTGTGACAAAGTAAGAGCTGCCACAATAAAATTCGTAATGACCTCTTCTGTATTTTTAAGCTTATTCACACTCCTTATTTGCGGAGCAAAAGGAATAATGAGTGAGCAATAACGGGTTTCTGGTAGGAAATACTTGATTTTGCTCAAAACACTCACAATTTTGTGACATAGCTCACTTTGTCCCGCATTGTTCCCCTCCAAGATACGCCGAGGCGTTGGAACAAAGTGTAAACTTGGCTTGGCTTAAGGCCTGGAGAGCACCTCATATCCGTTCTCATCGTCGTACATGCCGGGTTTTATTGCTTTCCCTTAGTGGTCTTAGTGGAAAAGGCATGTCTTCAAAATGCTCCCCTGATTACTCATTATTCAATTATTCATAACTCACAAGATGTCAATAAATACTGCAAAGTTATTGTCAAGATATCATTAGCACAGGTATAGAAGGGTATCTGAAGTTAATGCCACAGGTATATTATAGAGAGGGGTGGTTCAATAACTTCATAGGTATAAGGATGGGTATATCAAATCTGTCGTTTTTGGTATATTTCGGGTGTGGTTCAAACAACCGCCCGCACATCCCTACCAGTGGCGTATCGGGCCTACCCACTCTGAGGGGGGGGGGGAGGGGACCTGCCCCCCGCCTGTTATGCCAGTGATCCCTACCCAAACCAAAAGTGAGACCCCTGCATGTTCTTACCTGTAACCGTCAGCTGAGCAGGATCGGAAAACACACATCCAACATCATTATGCACACGACACCTATATACGCCCGTGTCTTGAACAACAACATTAGCAAGAATTAATCGTTCACTGGTCGCAGCTTGGGCTTGAATTAAATTACCGTCCTTGAACCTAACACAAAATAAAAATATTATAAGATCTATATTCCTAACGTCGCCAAACTACTACTACTGTTACTACTGCTAACATCTACCACTACCATTACCACCACTACCACTACCAATATTACATGAACTAAACGCATATATTCTTAAACAATATATTCTTCAACATATTAGGTTATTGTAAAGCAATAATACCACATCTAATATGACTCAACGCCCTCATTTACTCCCCAAGTTGAGACTTTACAACTGCTGTATTTATTGTTGTTGTATGAGGGATAAGCAACGGTAATGATAAAGAATAAAAAATGTGGAAATTTATTATCTTAGCTTATAACCAGGGATAAGCGTGTATAATTACATTAGACTTCTTTAATGCAGTGAAAAGACGACCACAGTTGTAAAAAATGAAGCACTTGACAAATTTGTCATAACCGTCAGCCAAACATTGACATGCATTGATGGCATGTCAAAATGTACACTAAATAGTTGAGTTACACAAAGCACAGAATAAACAAAGATCAATAATGTTTCAGGTCAAAATTGTACAGGTCACGGTGATCAATATCGTGACTTTAAAATTAGCGATATCTACAAGAAAATACTTGTTTGATCTCAATTTTTTTTACGCACCCATGGAAATTCCAGAATCAGGTAAAATGTACTGATTTGTATTCAATACACGGATTTCAAGCCAACTACTT